>JAVJIF010006161.1:0-93425 GCA_038442645.1 Agave tequilana
TCGAATCAAAATTAGAAAGCCTAGATAAATATTCATCATTTATGGTTGACTTTAAAGCATGGATGGCTTTTGCATTAGCCTCTAGATGTTTGCCATTTAAACAATAAGAATCTTTAATAGTGGAAAATAAACATGAATACCTAGGACTTTGAGGTACAATGACATCTTAACCTTCCAAGTTTGGATGTTAAGAATGTCTAACATGAGAGGTGACATGAAATCCATGTGTGCGTGTGTATAAATATTGTGATTAGCCAAAAATAAGAATCTTTAACTCTAGGTTGTTAGACCCAAATCAAGAGCACGAAGATCTGATACCAATTAAAACACCTAGAGGGGTGAATAGGTGACTGGCTAATCTAATGACAAATTAATGCGGAATTAATACTATTTATGCAAACTAAAAACTATTAAGTTAGCCACACCAAGTATATCACAAGAGTGTAGCCGAATTCCCGGTAAAGGGCTCTGGACTATCTCCTCAAGATTCCTCTAGATAAGAGTTGAGGTGCCGCTATGACTCTCTTGGTTGAATACAAGTATGAGCAAACAATCCTCAAGCATATATCAATTTAAGCACAAGTATATCAAGCAAGTAATGAATATGAACAATAAGAGCATGTAAGACATAAACACAAGTGAGAGATAGAGAGAGAAATCAAAAACATAGGAGATTTGTTTCGAGGTTCGAGCATCCTTGCTCTACGTCCCTGCCTTCAACACTATGAAGGATTTTCACTATAAACGATCCCACCGGATCACTCGGTGCCGCAACACCTACACCGAGTTCACACTATAACTCCTTGGACTCACTAGTCCCTCTCTTGTTACCGCAAGAACAACACACGCAAGCACACTAGCTTGCTGAGACCGCACCTCTACACCGATCTCCCACAAGAACTCGAAATAACACGAACCCGCAAGTTTGTCTCCTCAATTACAAAGAATGAACACTTGGTGATCTAAACACTTGATCACCTAAAAGCACTTCACAACAACTCTCCTATAGGATTGATGTAGCAATGGATAGCTCAAGTATTTGTGAGAAAAACTTGAATAGAATATGTGGTGAAAAACTCAAGGAATCTCTTTTTCAAAACACTCTTGAAAACTCACTTTTTGATATGGAAGTATTTTGGCTCTAAAACAAGTGGAGATAAACACTTAGAAGTGTAGGAAAAAATATCTTAAAAACTCACTTAAAATCTTGTAGATAGCAGTCCAAGGGAACCCTAATTTATAGGCTCCCAAAATATAGCCGTTGGAGGCCAACTCAGCAGGAAATCCTGCTGTCGGTCGACCGCCCGGTCGACCGGCCAACGGTCAGATTTCAGACTGTTGTACCACCGGTCGACTGACCGGTCGACAGAGGCCTGGATACAGAGAGCAGAAGCTCTCTGCCGGTTGTAGGCTGTCTAAAAATCATTAAAGACAAGCCGTCAAAAGCAGAGTCCCAAACTCCGGACGCAAGGCTAATCATAGCCAGCACTGCAGAACTAAGGCGCGCAGGTCGAAACCCGCGTCTCAGCCTGCACTGCAACACCAAGGCGCAAGGGTCGAAACCCGCGTCTCAGCCAGCACTGCAGCACCATGGCGCAAGGGTCGAAACCCGTGTCTCAGCCAGCGCTGCAGCACCAAGGCGCGCAGGTCGAAACCCGCGTCTCAGCCAGCACTGCAGCACAAAGACGCGAGGGTCGAAACTCACGTCTCAACAGCACTGTAGCACCAAGGCACGAGGGGCAAAACCTGCGTCTCAGTTATAACTGCCCTTGTTATGGGGTCAATCACTGCCCACATAACGGGGAAGTTAACCCCCATTATGGAGCATTTTTAGGGGGCACGTTCGCCCCTGAAACCTCTATAAATAGCCCCGTTGCTATGGAAGGGAAGGATTTTTTTTAGATCAGAGAAGTCGGTCAATTAGATCTTGACTTAAGAATTTCAACAGAGAAGGAAAGAGAGTCCAACTCTTCAAGTAACTTGCTGTGTACAAGTTAATCTTTGCGTGCAATCTCTTTGAGATTTCTGGTCGACAGAGCTGTGTTACTCCATCCACCATCCGAAGAGAAGATCCCCAAAAGTTCCTGACGTTCACCGGTCAACGAAAAACAAGATTCACTTTCCACCGCCACCTGAAGAACCCAGCATTAAACAAAGGGAGGATTCAAGATTCAATATCCTCCCTCCCTTGTAGTTGGAGTATAAGTCCGTTGTATTTTTTCAATTGATTCAAGGAAACTTTACGCGAATTTTTCTCCCACCAAACAAGAGATGGCGACTCCGCTGGGGACTACCTTCTCCACTGACGAGCAAGTGGTGGAGCAAGGTGACGTCATCTACATGGGGAAAACGGTCGAATCACTTGTCGTGGAATTCGACCAAGCAAAGTATGAAGAGTTCCTCTCTTCCGGCTCCAAGAGCCCAAAGGCCCGTGCTTACTGCAGGGTCTCTACGGGGAAATGCCTCGAAGTCCGTCCGGAGATTCTCTTAGACGCGGCTGCTCCGAAGGATGTTGTGGTCAATCGCGCCAGGCGTAACACCAGCACCAACGTCTCTCAGGAGACCCGCGTGGTCAACCTTTCTGGTGTTCAGCTAGTCCATCCTCTTCCTCAGCACCAGGTCATCGGGGGTTCCTTTCACCCCCACGACGGAACAGGAACGCTGAGCGACGGCAGAGGAGGCGTGCGCGTCAACTACAAGTTGGAACGACCGATTGCCCAACGGAAGTAGGACGCGAGGCTCAGACCAGCGTACCACACCTGACACGTGAAGTCCGCGTTTGGCAGCCCAAACGCGAGGTTCACCAGAATGGCTCTTCTGAAGCCCCACTCCCCAAACGCCAATGCAAAGCTCACGCACATTGTCAAGTACAAGAGGCACGCGGCTCAAGACACGAGGCCCAGTAGCCCTGTATTTCTCAAGCGTCTCTACCCAGACGCAGTAATCAGCAGCGCGAGAGCTGTGTCTCTTATCAGCAGGGATGCCAAGCTCACGCTCAAAAGCCACGACGCAAGAGCTGCGTTCAGGTGCCCCGCGTCTCTGAACCCTGCGTCCCAGCTGTGCGAAGCATGGATGCCTCCCGCCCTCGGTATTACGAGGCTAATCTCTTTGATCCTCTCTCACGGATCTAAGGGATTATTTGACAAAGAAGAGAAGTGCTAATCGAATCACTTCGTCATGTTGCTGCGAACGGCTTATCACAATGCTCTCTGAATGCCGTTGCAATTCAGGTGTAAACCAGCAGTCTCTAACTAGACAGCTGACCCTGATTCCCCGATCAGCCAAAAGAAATCGTTCCCACAGGAGAAGGATTTTCTCTGACACTGAATATCCTGAGCTCACTGTAAACATGGCAAGCAGGAGCAAGGGAAAGCAACCGGCGATCAGCTCCGATGATGAGTCTGACACAGAACCCGAAGGAGTATACCGACACGCTCGCACCCGGACCGGGGCAATTCCCCCGATTGACTACAATGCTCTAGCCCGGGGCATTGAGGTGAATGACTGGCACTCCGCTATTGCAGAGTCACAGGCTTCAAACTCTTCTATAGAGAGAGGCCTTTATATACATGACCAGTACTCCTGAGGAGACCGCCAGGCACTTGGAGCAGCAAGCCCAGGTCCAGAGGGAACAATTAGAGATGATTCGTGCTCAACAAGAATCTATCGATTCCCTCAAGCAGATGCTGGCACAGTTGCTTGAAGATAAGAGGAAGTCAACCGACAAAACCTCCTTTAAAAAGTCTAAAGGCAAACGAAAAGAGGGAGAAAGCTCATCTTCCGTACGTATAGAGGAGAAAGAGCAGCCTACCTCTGGTTCGTCCAAATCCTCGTCGCAAGGAAAAGACGACAGAGACCAGGAAAAGGTTCATTCTAGAAGAATGAATCAATTGGAGCAACGTCTGGAGGCCCTTACCAACCGAAAAGGCCTGCAAGAAGCAGGGGTGGTCCGACCATATCCGACCGAGTGGGACCTTGTTCCATACCCTCCCAAGTTCAAAGCTCCGACCCTCCAAGCATTCGATGGGAAAGGTTCACCGAACCAACATATCTACTACTTTAAATTCCAAACAGGGAATGTGGTAGATAATGATGCTATTCTGGCATGCTTGTTCATCGGCACCATAAAAGGGCTTGCCTTTGAATGGTTCATGAAGCTCCCAGAGGGCTCCATCAAGAATTGGGGCAACTTGGAGAAGCTCTTCCTAACGCGCTTCTTTGAAGATGACTCGGAGGTCACCATGCCTACTCTTTTGGCCACCAACCAGCGAAAGGGAGAGTCCGTTAAGTCTTTCATAGAAAGGTTTCAGAACGTAGTACTCCGATGTCCAAGCGGTATGACCCAGGTCACCCTGGTAGAAACATGCCGCCATAATCTACAAACCTCACTCCTCGCCCAAATAGGAGTTGCCGAAAGCCGCACCTGGAAGCAGTTGATCCAACAAGGTGAACAGGCTGAAGAAATTGTCGACCGAGTTAGAGCAGAAGAAAACAAACCCCGACCTGAGAGGTCAACAAGGCGTGCGCCAGACACACCCCTCCAAGCGAAAAGGAAGGATAACTTGGCGACAGGGACCAAATCTCCCGTCAAAGCTCAACCGGTCAAGGGAAGTGGTCTTCAATCCAACCACGCGCCAGCAAGCAGTATTCCTTCAAGGATGAACATGTCGACTTGCTCTTCAAATTACTCAACAAGAGCAACAGACTGAAGCGTCCTGAAGCTAGGCGCCCTGAAGAAGTTGGTAAAACCGATAATCCTAACTGCTGCTTGTATCACAGGATGTTGGGACATCCCACCAAGAGCTATTATGTCTTCAAGGACATCCTTCAGGCTCTAAGTGATGCGGAGGTATTAAAACTCCGTCCAGAACAGAAGAAGGTGACGGCTAATATGACATCATTCCTCTAGTTTGGAAGACAACCTCCAACACCCTCTGAAGTAGTCCCTGTCCCAAGAGGAGAGCTGAGAATGGTCAACACAGACCCTCACCAACAGCAAGAGAAGGGCCTGGTACCCGTTTCCACACCTCGGGGAGAAGTCATGTGGGTTCATCCCGACCTTGTGGATGGCCAGCAATGGACCACTGTAACCAGCAGGAAGTCCAAAGGCAAAGCTAAGGCTTCATCCTGTAATGTGGTATGTGCCTCTTCTCGGGAAGCGGAGATTGATGTTCCCTCACTGACCGATTCAGAAGAGGAAACGTTAGCTCTGGCCACAGAACCCAACCAACTTGTGGCGGAAACCCGTTCGGGTCAGTCATATTTGAAAAAGTACAACGAAATGGTGGTAACTCCTCCAAAACCCGCTGCAGAGTCAGCCAAGTCTTCCCCAAAGCAGCCCGTGGAAAGACAGAAAGAGCTCCGGTTCTCCAGAGTCCTCTCGAAAGACATCGCGGAAGGATCCGCAGCGCCTTACCGCTTCGATGTCCTGACTCAACTGGCCAATATCCCGGCTCGAATTACTCTTTATGAGCTCCTCAGGCTATCGAAGTCAAGCAGAGAAGCTCTACAAGAGGCCCTCGCTAATGCTGAGGCTTTCATGACTCAGGTGCCAATCGGACCAAAGGAGGAAGATGTAGAAGATTGCCTCCATACCTCCCAAAATGTTCCCTGCATCACCTTCACGGCAGATGATATGCAAGTCAAAGGGAAACATGATCGACCCCTTTACTTCGCAGGGTATATTGGATCATCTGAGGTGAACCGCATTCAGGTAGATCCCGGGTCCGCATTGAGCATTATGCCTCGCCGAGTCATGCAACATCTAGGGATTCCTACTCACCGTTTGAGCGCCACCCAGACTACTATTTATGGGTTCAATGTCAATAGTACCCGTCCAATGGGGAAGGTCAAGCTCAAATGCCAGATTGGGGACCTAAGGTCGGAGGTGACATGCTACGTGATAGATGCTGACACCTCCTACAATTTGCTGTTGGGACGACCATAGATTCATCGCAATTCTATCGTTCCCTCTACTCTCCACCAAGTCATGAAATACATCGACGGGAGTGGAAAAGTGCGAACGTTGATTGCCGAAAGGCATCCATTCAAAGGAGTCGAGAATTATTTCACAGATTCTCTCCTATATCAGGACTCTGTGGAAACAGATGAAATCCCGCAACCAGAGGAGCCCGACTCTGGTAATGAAGCCGACACCGAACCGGAAAAAGAGGAGTGCATGTGGGAACTAGATCCACTTGTAACGGGCATTAATAAGCTCGATGTTGATAATACCACCGATGATGTAGGCGGATGGTATATTAATGAAGAATTAGATTTGGCGTATTTCTCTGTATTTGCTTCTGATTCAGTGCCGTCGGACACTAGTACCGAGGTGGATGATGATCTCTAGTCAGCAATGGATGCTTTGACATCATTGCATGTACCAGTGAAGTCGTCCTTCGAAACGCACTGAGATGCTGGTAATGCGCAAGAATCCATATTCATGGTTCCAGCGAGACGGAAAGGCCAAAACCAATTCTTTTCGGACGAATTGAATCCGAACCAATGACCTGTGAAGAATCAGAAGGCGAGGAGGAATCCCCTCAGTTCGGTCATTATGAGCCAAAGGCACTCACAATGATGGAAAGCATGGGGTATGATCTGACGAATGGTCCAGGGTTAAATTTCGGCAAAGGAAGGAGAACACTACTCCGATCTTTTGTACCAAAAGGGAAAACTCCTGATTATTATCATCAGACTCGCATGGGGTTGGGCTATGTGTCAACCCGATCCCATCAACTTCTGAGTCTGAAGAGTCATTATGCCATGATTACTCATCGGGCACGTCATCGTAGGAGTCAGATGTTAGTGTCGGCAACATCTTCAGAGAACTTTCAGTGAATATGGTTTCAACAAGCCACCTGGAAGACGGGGACGAAGAAATGATCCAATCTGATACAGATCCTTGGATCAAACACTTAAACAATCTTTGGGATACTCGCTTTGAACAGCGTGAGCCACCCACAGAAGATAAGGTTGTTCAGATCAATCTAGGAGATGAGGCTAATCCTAAGCCCATCTTTATAAGTGAAGGTCTGTCACCTTCAGAGAAAAAGGATCTAATATCTCTTATACAAGAATATATAGACGTCTTCGCCTGGAATTATGAAGACATGCCTGGACTTGATCCTCAAGTGGCTATGCATCGCCTCAACATTAATACGGACGTAAAGCTGGTCAAACAACAACAGCGACGGTTCCGCCTAGAAATAATGGAGGCAATTCAATCAGAAGTCAGAAAGCTTATAGACTCTGGCTTCATTAGGGAAGAACAACATCCTGATTTGGTAGCCAACATCGTCCCCGTTGCTAAAAAGAACGAAAAGATCCGGATCTGCATTGATTTTGTGATCTAAATGAGGCCTATCCTAAGGATGAATTTTCACTGCCAATCACAGATGTCATGATTGACAATACATGTGGATTCGAGCGAATGTCCTTCATGGATGGATTTTTAGGATATAATCAAATCAAAATGTATCCTGACGACATAAAACATACCTCTTTCAGGACACTACTGGGGGTATACTGCTACACCGTCATACCCTTCGGACTGAAGAATGCAGGGGCAACATATCAAAGGGCCATGAATGCCATTTTCCACAAACACATGCGCAAAACGATGGAATGCTATGTTGACGACATCGCAGTAAAAAGCCGCGCTAAAGGTGATCATATAACTGATCTAAAGGTTGTCTTCGATATCATGCGGGCCCATCAATTGAAGATGAACCCCACCAAGTCCTTCCTGGGGGTGGCCAGTGAAAAATTCCTAGGGTTTGTAGTGACCTCTACGGGGATTCATTTGGACCCAGAAAAGGTTCGCGCTATCCAGGAGATGTAACCTCCGAGAAACCTCAAGGAGCTCAAGGGATTGCAAGGACGATTGGCGTACATCCGAAGGTTTATCTCAAATCTCTCCGGAAGATGCCAACCCTTTTCCAAATTAATGAAGAAAGGTGTTTCGTTCATTTGGGACAGCGCTTGCCAGCAAGCATTTGAGGAAATTAAATAGTATCTCACACAACCGCCAGTCCTTGCAGCTCCGGTGTCTGGAAAACCTTTCCTGATATACGTCCGAGCAATGGATCATTCTTTAGGAGCTCTACTAGCTCAGAATGATGATCAAGGACGAGAGCAAGCAATCTACTATTTGAGTAGAACGATGATCGGAGCCGAGCATCGGTACAACCAGATCGAGAAGGAATGTTTGGCATTGGTGTTTTCTATTCAGAAAATGCGACACTATTTGGTAGGCCAAACTATAAACGGCATATCAAAAGTCAACCCCCTGAGGTTACTTATGACAAAGCCTTCATCGTTAAACGGCCGACTGGCAAAATGGGCCATATTGCTATCCCAATATGAAATGCACTTTTTACCACAAAAGGCCATTAAAGGACAAGCGGTGGCGGATTTCCTAGCTGAGCATCCAGATCCGAGGGCAGCCAAACTTTACGAGGATCTCCCAGACGAGGTCGCTGAAGCCTGCCAGACTCAGACATCCTTCGAAAGGCAAGTGTGGCAACTTTTCTTTGTCGGTGCATCGAGAACAAGCCCAAAAGGACATATAGTGGTAGGAGTAGGAGTAGTACTCGTCTCCCCATAGAACTATGTGATTCCTCGAGCTGTCTCATTAACCGAGCCTTGTTCCAACAATGTAGCGGAGTACAATGCCCTCTTGATTGGGATGCAACTCGCCGATGAGATTGGCGTTAAAAATCTCGAGGCATATGGTGACTCTAAGCTCATCGTCAGCCAAGTTCGCGGGGAGTACGAAGTTAGCCATGAAGATCTAGTACCCTATTACAACGCAACTGTCTACATGGCCAAGAGGTTCACCAACTTTTACATTGACCATGTACCACGCAAGCAAAATGCGCATGCAGACGCACTAGCGTCCCTCGCTGCCTCCTTAGCTCTTCCGGCTGGAGCAGTATAGAAAATATTTGTCCACAGTCACGACCTGTATTGCCTGAGAATTGCCCCTGAGGACTA
Organism: Agave tequilana; assembly: GCA_038442645.1. Taxonomy (NCBI): domain Eukaryota; kingdom Viridiplantae; phylum Streptophyta; class Magnoliopsida; order Asparagales; family Asparagaceae; genus Agave; species Agave tequilana. The sequence goes on from JAVJIF010006161.1 coordinate 9,001, forward strand.
CCCGGAGCCAACAGGAGATTGTCAAGATAAAGAATCTCTTGAGTCGTCAACCGGTCCAGAGCCCAGAGACTGGCGATTTTCTTACATCGATTATGTCTTGTACAGCATCCTGCCTGAAGACACCAAAGAAGCGGCTGCCATTAGAAGGAAAGCTCCCAAATTCTACTATAATGTGATAACACGAACATTGTATCGTCGATCGCATGACGGGATCTTGCTTCGCTGCCTTTCACAAAAAGAGGCACAGGAGGTATTGAAAGAAGCCCATGATGGCATGTGTGGAGCCCATCAACCTGGCCCAAAACTGGCATATCGACTCCAAAGGTTGGGATATTACTGGCCCAAGATGTTTGCTGACGCCATCACTTATGCAAAAAAATGTCACGCTTGTCAAGTACATGGCGATTTCATCCATCAAGCACCAGGATACCTTCACTCTACGACCTCTACCTGGCCGTTTGAGATGTGGGGGATGGATGTAGTTAGTCCTATCAGCCCACCATCCTCAAAAGGACATCGGTATTTTGACCATAACCAATTACTTCTCCAAATGGGCTGAGGTCATTCCTTTGAAGGAGGTAAAATCATCTGATGTGATCAAATTCGTTAAACATCATGTCATTTACCGTTTTGGGGTACCTCGGTGAATCGTCCATGACAATGGACCCCAGTTCGTCAGTCAGGCTTTCCAGAGGTTCTGCGCTAGTTCAGAATCCAGAGTGTGTCCTCAACCGCATACTACCCCGCCGCTAATGGCCTCGCAGAAGCTTTCAACAAGACCATTGGCAAGCTTCTAAAGAAATTCGTTTCAAAAGTCAGCGTGACTGGGACGACAAGCTAGGTGAATGCTTATGGGCCTATCGCACAACTGTTCGAACCCCAACTAAAGCTACGCCATTTTCCTTGGTATATGGGTGTGAAGCCGTGCTTCCACTGGAAATTCAAATTCCATCTCTACGCGTCGTCTTGACAGCAGAGATGACAAATGAGGAGAAGCATCGATAGAGACTCTAAGAATTGGAGGCCTTAGGTGATAAACGTCTGCAGGCCCAACAACAAATCAAGCTCTACAAAGCTCGGATTACCAGAGCCTTCAACAAGAAAGTTAAAGTGCAAACTTTCAAGATAGGTGACCTTGTCTTAGAATTCAGAAGACCTATGGTGATGACACATAAGACAAAAGGGAAATTCCAGCCCAAATGGGATGGACCATTTGTAATAGAGTGAGTCTACTCAAATGGATCATATCGCCTCATAACTGCAAATGGCGATACACTCATGATGCCAATCAATGGCAGGTTCCTGAAGAAGTACTATCCTTAATAGTACTCCTCCTCTGATCAAGTTAAAAGTACACCTCTGATCACAGCTCCAAATCCAAGAAAAGTTCCTTCTTTTATTAGGTCACATCACGGTAGATCAGTGACAAGCTAATTAGGCATTGATTGTACCATTAAAGAAACAAAAGACGAAACTTGGATTCTAATGTTCATATCTTCATTAACGTCCGACGCCTCCTACGGCTAAGGACAGAGATGTTGGCTTCTAAGCCAAACATAAGTCTTCGACAACTCATCATGCTGAGGGGAATAGCATGGCTAGCCCAACTCAAATGGTAGTTGGTAAAGGCACCTCAAATCTGTTGATAGCTGAGGGTTTGCTAAAAATCCTAAGTGGATATAGTTCCACTCTCTCCTCTAAAATCCCTTACCAATTCTCATACACAGAATGGTAGGTCTACAAAATACAATCATTGCTATGTTAACACTATACCTCTGGTAATGAAAATTTTCAATACTCCCTATTGAGTACAAACCTTATTTGTCAACTCTATATGGAGTAGTAAACCTTCAAATTTGTCAAGTTAAAACTAAACCTCTAACTTTTTTTCTACTTGCCAATTCTCATCAATAGAATGGCAGGCCCTCAAATTGCTCGTATCGCAAACCAATTTTTGTCAAATTAATACCACATCTCTGACAAATTACTATTAAGTTAACATTACACTTCTAACGGTAATCAAGTTGCTGCCAAGTTCAATGTTAAACTTCTGACAGCCATTTTTCCCTCAGACTTCCATATCGAAGCTGAAATGAACGATGCTAAGTTTAATACTACACCTCTAGCGTCCAAGTCATTGCTAAGTTTAACAATACACTTAAGGCTATGACTTTCCCTCGGACTTTCTTGTCAAAGTCGAGATGACCAATGCCAAGTTTAAAATTACACCTCTAGCATTACCCTCGCTGCTAAGTTAAACCTCACACCTATGGCAGTGATACTTTCAGTTTTCCCAAATAAAACTGAAAGGCTTTTGAGTCAAGTTAATATCACACCTCTGACTCACATTCTTGTCAAGTTAACATCACACTTCTGACAAGACTACATTCAACCCGTTAAGTTAATATCACACCTCTAACGGTAAAAACTTTCCTAGATCCCCCGCGAATCTAGTCTCACTTGTTATTCTCCCAACAGAACAACAAGTCTACCTAAAAATATTGTTAGGTTAACATTACACCGTTAACAGTGTTTTCATTAACTCCCCAGCTGATCTTAATCAAGTTAATCCTAAACCTCTGATAAAGGCTCATCTTCCCTGGGGGTACAAGTTCCACCTGTCACTTTCCTTTGTAGAGTGGCCGGTCCACAAAAATTACCTGATCCCTTGTCAACTTAATATCACACCTCTGACAGCATTGTTGAGTTTCTGAAATAGGATCACTCTCTACAAAATTTGACTCATTAAAATTATCATCATAATTTTGACAAGTCAAAGATTCTTTGCTTCTATTCGTCTGACTTAAAAAAAAGAGTTCAAGACAATAAAAAAAAAAAAAGTGTCACTTTTATTTATATCCAACATATGAAAGTGATACAAAACGCTCTCTTATACAATAAGATTGAGTGTTACAATAAAGGAGTACAAAGAAGTCCCTCTCTCTCAAAGGTTGCACTCAGTCCTTGAAGCTTCTCACCATTCCAAGTATAAGATGTTCGGAAGGGCGCCAAAGATGGGCTGAGCACTGTGATGACGTTTGGAGGCTGATTACGTCACCATGCATGGTGTGAACATCGAAAGAGTCCATTGTTGATCAAGAACAATGGTATTTCTTAAGGTCGAAAGGCAGCAGAACCTTCTGATTCCACCTGACCAACCGAAGGGGCTATGATCCTTCGTTGATGAACACCTCCACCACCAAAAAGTCATCCAATAAGCATGGAGCTTTCATCGATGCCACTTCTGGGGTAAGTGAAGGGAGAACCCAAGACCATACCCACCACTATATCCACCGCCATACTCACTCTGACTATGCCATGCCAAGAAGCATGATCGGTGCATTGAATCTAAAGAGATCTTGGCGGGTGTCAGATCCTCGTCTCCCGAGAACAGGAGCCATGACTTCTTCTCCAGTGGTCGACCATCGAATAAGTTCGCTGGCCGAAATATTCTCCCAAGGGCCCAGCGAATTTGAAAAAGGATGATTAAGCCTACCTGCGAGAAGCAAACAAAAATTAGAAGATCTGAAGCTTAGTATACTTCAACAGAAGAACTAAGTGGCAGACGCAGCTATTGCTGAAAACTTCAAACGCAGGAATGACCCGCACAGCGAACCAAGATTCTATGGCGGCAGAAACAGACGCGACCAAAGTTGTGATACACACAGAATTCGAACGCAGTCTAGTTTTGCACCCGCGTCTAAGTATGAGACGTGAAGAGAATTTGACGCGAAAATTGCCATCTCCTTGTTTGATAAACAGGGGTTGCTAAATTCAGGCCTGAAACCTTCGATCTGAGTTGAAATTCTTCTAAGTCAACAGCCTCAGACGCGAGCTCTGTATGAAAAGCTCACGGTCCAGATGCAAAAGTCTATTATACTCGCGTCCAGAGGATTCTGAGTTAGAGTTTACACTCAATCAATGTGCACTTCATCTGAAGTCTCAATGGCGCAACTTCCAAATGATGGGCGCACCAGTCAGATTTCAAGAGAAGGTCAAGAAGATGAATCTCTTTAAGAGATAGCAAAACTGAAACCCAGTGGGCTGAAAATTTCATGGCAAACCAGGAAGTCATACCCACAGAATAACCGTTGAGGGTTGAACTTTCTGCATCAAGGCGCGGACATAAAGGGTGCTCAAAGAGACGCTTTTGATCTTGAAATCACTTGATAGTGATAATTTTCCGGAGAGATTAAACAGAAGCATGAAAGCTCTGGGTCATGGGGGCAAACCCCAGATAAAGTCCTTGAAGGAAGAAGGTGGAATCTCTCAGAGCGCTCGCTCTCGAGAGAAAACAGTCTAAGCAATGGACTGTTAAAAGAAAGGGGTGAAGCCTATTTATAGGCAAACCACAAAGTCCATAATTAATGGCTCGCTAATCAGAACCGTCAGCCTTAATTCCCGCATGAATGTCAAAGCCCAATAAAGAGCTGATGCGTGGACTGTCGCTTCGGGAAGCATTGAAGACGCAGGCCTCCAACTGCCAGCGCCGATTTGGCATTAAAAGACATTAATGTCTAAACCCAATGAAGGGCTGACGCGTGGACTACCGCTTCGGGAAACATCGAATGATACGAGTCCCCAATCGACAACGTCGATTTGACATTTAAAGATCTAAGGAAATCCTTATGACAAACTGTATGTAACGCCTGGGAAGTTGCACCAAACGCAGGCCCGAGAGCGCGTCCAGGAACTTGCGTCCCTTTGCGAATTCGAGAATGGCGTCCTTTTTTATTCCAGTTAAGAGAACTGTGACCGCGTCTCTCGAAGCGGTTCAGAGCTGCGTCCCCTCAGCAAAAAGGGACCCATTCTGGGGTCGCATGTTGAAATTGAAAAGCTGCGTCCCGAGACTTATGTCTACAACAGAGAAGGCCTATGTCATTCACAGGTATAACAGGTATCCTGGAGCTGCGTCTACATTGCAAGATGACAATTGTGTTCCTGTCATAAACTCAATATAATTTGAGTTTTCACTGGATCTAGAGACGCGTCTCCACTAAGACAGTGTCGCGTCCTCATATCTATGCGTCAGTTTTGGAGGAGCATAAAACTCCGTCCTCACTGCACCCTGAATTCTGCATTTTGGTAGAGTTAAGGGCTGCGTCCAGGGAGCCGCGTCCTTCCATAACCAAAGCCGCGTCTTTCACGCAAGCTTGAACGGCGTCTCAATTAACAGATCAGAGTTGCGTTTTTCAGGACCGCGTCTCCCTATAAATCAGGGCCACGTTCCGCCCAAGAACTCAGTCCTACCTGAGTTTATTATTCACAGCCAGTCAAGAATCACAGTCAAAGACTGCAGCTAAGAAATTAGATTCATCTACAGTGGAACAATGAAGATGGAGCAAAATTTCAAAAGACTTTATTATATTGAGCCAAAAATGATAAAAGTAATACGAACACTCTTGATGAATTGAGTGTTCTTTTCTTTACAAAAAAAAAGGGAGGCTAATAATCTTGATTAGCCAAAGAACGGATTTGTTCTCGGAGGCGATATATCTCGTGCTAACGCGCTTTCTCAGCCTCCATGACAGCTTGGACCCGCAACTCCTCCTCAGATAAGAATTTCCTCGCAGCCAGCTGTGCTCATAGAGATTCCAATCTGGAGGAATGAGTAAAGAGGTTTTCTTCAACTTGCGTCCTGGCAGCTTCCAGCTCTTCGAGCTTCTTCCTGGCGTGGTGGCAAGCTTCTGCTCATTGATTGTAATCAAGACCTCTGCCTTGGCTATGGTGGCCCGAGCACTGATAATAACCTGCTCTGCGCTCTGCATGACGAGTTCAGATTCCTTGAATCGCCAATCAACCTTTGATGGTCAGCCTGGAAATGTTGGAGATGGCGGGTCCCTTCAGCTATTTGTTCTTCCATCTCCTTCCACTCTTGTTCTTGAGCAACCAGAAGCCTATTCAGGGTTGCCCGGGCCTCGTGTACTGAACTAGCGTCTTCCAGAGACTTAAGCTTGATTGAGGCTAAACCTGCACACAAAATACGAGATTATAGAACTTAAGAAAGAATATGTGCAAGTGCTCAATTCTTCCGCTATAGCAAGTGGCTATGCGGGTCGTGATCCACAAGGAGGGTTTGCGATGGAAGCTTTACAGTTCTTTATTGAAATCGTTAAGAAAATAAGCGAAAGTTCTTCTCTGTTTTATGTTATGAAAAAGAAAAAAAAAGTTAATGGTTAAAGTTAAGAAGAAAGCGAGAGATGAAGAAGATGGAAAATCAGAAAACGATGAAAAGCGACTATGTACAATGAAGTGGAGAAGAAAGAGTTGAGGAGGTGTTGATCTATACATAAGAAGTAAAAGAAAAGAGAGAGAGAAAAGTAAAGAAATACTTACCTAGGTTGAGTGTTTGACTTACTTGGAAACCTTTTGCAAGTTCTACCTTTTTGCTTCGGAGGCGTTCAACGCATAGATCATAAACTCGAGCTCGGTCCCCGTGCACATTATATCGTCAAGCATAAGAAGAACGAAGTGATGCGGAGCTTGGAAGAGGAGAATGTCTTCATGAACTATCGCTGGCTCTCACGTAGCTCAGTTATACTTGCTTTGGAATTCACTTGTACACTCAACAACAACAACCAGGTAAAGTAGAAGAGGAAGACGAAACAAAAGAAAATATAAACATAAAAAGAATTTTTACCTTTTTTAATTGCAGAGACAATGGAAGAAAGGAGGAGGGTACATCGTCGGGTCACTCTCAACTTCAGCCTCTCTCTCTTACTTACATGAATCTTCTTCTACCCTAAGTTACATACAAATTACATAACAAGAAAAGAAAAACCTAAACTACAAAGAATTAAAACTAGGCTAAATCCTAATCTGCATTGACGTCTCTTTTCAGCACAAAGAATGGCCTTTATAGGCAAAAAACCCTAACCATAGGATCCCGGGGAGGTCGGGGGAGCAAACGCTCCCCCTAACTCCCCAACAAAGCCGCGGAAACGCGGCTTGGGCCGCGTTTCCGCGGCCAGGGTGTGGCCAGGTGGCCACACCCTGTTGGTGGGTCACAATGGGAGTTCCTTCTGCCTTTATCCTCAGTTGGTTTTGTCGTTTGAGCTTCGGATTCTGACGAAATGACCTTAGATTTTTTGGCTTTAACCGATCGATTCTGAGAGGATTCTTCTCAACGGTTTCAACCTCATGATTTTTGCCCTGATTTTGTGAGTGCGAATTAATTCTGATTTAATTCAGAATTCTGGTGGGCTTTTGGGCTCATTTCTCTTCATCTCCTTAAGGATTGGGCCTCAAATAAATTAGACAAATAATTAGGACAATGCAGGCTTTTATTCTAAAATAAGTATGGAAATGTAACATTAAATATGCAACATTAGCAACCAATCACACCCCATACCTATCTTTTGCTCGTCCTCGAGCAAAATAACTAAATTATACTAAGGATTATTAGACCACTTTCGCAGGTCACGCGATTGCATTGAGCATGTGCAACAAGCCGTTAAACCTCTAGGTTCCCCCTAGAGGACGAGTTTTGTCTCGTGAGGGTTTTCAGCGGATTGCACCCACAAAATCCATAAAGAAAGGGAAATAAAGAGTTAGTATTTTCGAAAAGCATTTTGAAAGAGAAAAATATTTGAAATATGATTGTAAGATCTAAGCAATCTATAAGTTATAGGAAAATCGAATTTTTCATTCCTAAACTTAGTCTCTATTCAAAAATTTGTTATCAATCAAAGTAAGGAGTCAAATTGTGCTTCTCATCTAGTCTATTGCTTTACCCTAAGTCATATGCACCTTGTGAATGTGAAAATGTTGACTAAGGGTTCATTAACTCTAACTCTTATGCCTTATTTATTTTTATATATATACTTGCACATTTTTTTTTGTGGTATTATTCCTTAGTTTTATTAGGCTTTCTAATCTGCCCATGTAACGAGCCTTTAATCGATGACTCCCAAACCAAACGGTCTTAGGGCACCAGGTGAGAAAACACCCCCAAGGACTTAAGGACTCGAGCAAACAAGGCCACAAAACTAAGGATTTTATTATATGAACCTCTTTTAGGCGTGAATACTTATGCTTTATTAGGTACAAATACCCAGCTTAATCAGAGAATTTTTCTTTTCAAACTTATCTAATCATCTTTCGCATAAATACTAAGGCTTGCTTAAGCCAAAGCACCTAGCTAATCAATAATTAGACTTGTTTTTTTTCTTTCAAACTCATCTAATTATCTTTTGCATAAATACTAAGGCTTTCTTAGGCCAAAGCACCTAGCTAATCAATAATTAGATTTGTTTATATATATATATATATATATATATATATAATATATATATATATATATTTTATAAGGCATAAGAATCTTTGTTTTTGAACCCTAAGTGTGTAAGTGTATGAAGTGTGCATATTTCATCAAGGTAAAGATCAAGACTAAATTACTTTGACAAATTATCTTCCTAACTCTAAAAATCAAACAAATAATCTTATTTTGACCAAGTATAAGAAATCCTAATTTGGATTTTCCTATTCCTTAAAATTAACTTAATTTCTTACAAAATAAGTCAAAATATTGTTTCTATTTTCAAAAAGTTTTTTAAAGTAAAGAAAAATGTTAATTTTTTTTTAAACAAAAAGAAAAGTTATGTTAGACCCTCCCCCACACCTATCTCATGCATTGTCCTCAATGTATGAATTAATGCATAGATGCATGAAAAAGAAGAAAGGGAAGGAAAAGGTTACCTTAAGGTGGTGGTTCCGGTGGTGGTCTGATTGGTCCACGAAACATGGCCCAATCAACTTTTCTTGGGTCTCGGAGAAACCCACCAGCACTATCTTTAATATAACCCATTAAAAAGATATATCCATGAAGGATTTTTATTAAATATTTGACCCCATCTAATTTCCAAATTTCATAACAAATTTCGGAGTCAAATTTGTCAACCACCTCGTCCCAGAATGGAGTACGAAATGATAGAACGGTTGACTTGGACTCAGGAAGGACAGGAACTAATACCGACTCAGGAAGTTGACTTAAGTCAAGTAAAGGTTCAGGAGTCGAAATAGGATCAGAAATTGGGTCCAAGTCAAGAAGTTGAAACTCCAGTCCACATGTATTGTCCAACAATGGAATGTGACCTAATATGGGTGATTCTAGTTCAGGAATGATAGGTGGAGGAAGCAAAACTGACTCTAAAATATTACTCAAGTTTTGTAACAAAACGGGAGTCAAGATTGATTCAGAAAGTTGAACTGGATCACAGATTTGAGAATCTAGGTCACATATCTCATTGAGTTCAATATCAAAAAATGGAGAACTTGCCAATTTGTCAATAGGATCTTCAAAAGTGTATAATTGGTTAAGTTCAATACGATCCTCAAAGATGGGTGATTCAATTTCATTATGAATTGGGACAGGATCCAATGTCGGCTCCGGGAAAAGATTGAAGTTAGGTAAAGTACCGGAGTCATTATTGAATCAGGAAGAAGAATTGAATCACTAAGTTGGGGTTCAGGATCATAATCATTTTTAAGTTCTATTTCAGGAAAAGAAAAACTAGCCAAACTATCAATATCTTTTTCAAGATTTGGAGTTTGGGCAAGTTCAAATGGTTGTTCTGAAATAGAATTTTGATTTCCAAAACAACATGACTCTTCGGCTCTAACAGAATGGTAAGTGACATCAGGACGGTGGGAACGTAGAGATTCGACCATCATATCTATGTCACGATTTCTAGCATTTTGAGCATGAGTCATGGCTTCTAACATCTTTTCATAGTTGATGGGTTCATTGTCTTGTTGAAAAGATGAAGAGTTGTTTTGGAAGTGGTATTGAAATTGTGAGTCCATTAGATTTTGTGATTGTTGTTTGGACTCACGCATACTCCGTTCCAAAATTGATGGTTTTCTATTTTGGACTGGTGGAACTGAGTATGACTCTTGAAAATAGTGTGGACTAGGTGGAGAAGGAGGACACTGTGGTTGAAAATTGGACTCGGGGTAGGTGAATCCCCAGCAACGGCGCCAAAATTTGATTGAGGCTAAACCTGCACACAAATTACAGAATATTAGATTTAAGAATAAAAAATGTGCAAGTGCTCAATTCTTCCGCTATAGCAAGTGGCTATGCGGGTCGTGATCCACAAGGAGGGTTTGCGATGGAAGCGTTTACAGTTTTATTGAAATCGTTAAGAAAATAAGCGAAAGTTCTTCTCTGTTTTATGTTATGAAAATGAAAAAAGAAAGTTATCTTAAAGTTAAAAGAAAATGGAAGATGGAGAAGGTGGAAAATCAGAAAACGATGAAAAGCGATTTAAGTACAATGAAGTGGAGATGATAGAGTTGGATGAAGTGGTGTTTGTGATTTAATTTACAGAAATGAAGAAAAGAAATAAAAACAATTGCTTACCTTCTTTTCGTCAAAAGCTTACCTTGAGTCTTCAGCGATGATTTTACCTTGAAGTGGAGGCATTCAGCGCATAGCCCATAAGATTTGAGTATTGGTCTCATCCACATTACATCATCAAGACTACTTCAAGAATGAAATGATACAGAGAGAGACTCTATTCCATCGTCATGAGCTATCGGTGGCACTCGCAATGGCAAGGCTCTTTCGATGCTTTTAGACTCACTTGGAAGACGATTGTACGAAAAGAAAAGTAACATAGAAAAGAAGAAGAAGAAGAAGAAGAAGAAGACTACATAGAAGTACATACACATAAAAAAACCTCGATTCGATTTCATAACAATCAAAGAAAAGAAAGAAAACCTTACACCATTGTCACTATAGCTGAAGCTTCATTCTTGTTCTTCGATGAAAGTCGATCTCCTCTGAATTACATAAATGCAAATTACAATTACATAAAAAGGAAAACAAAAACCTAAACTAAGAAATGAAAAAACTAGTCTAAAATCCTAACTCTGCATTGACGTCCACTTTCAGCACAGAAAATGCCTTTTATAGGCCAAAAACCCAACAACCAAGATCCCGGGAGGTGGGGGAGTTCACGCTCCCCCTAACTCCCCAAGATTGCCGCAGAAACGCGGCAAAAGCCGCGTTTCCGTGACAAGGGTGTGGCCAGATGGCCACACCCTGTTGGTGGGTCATCCCGGAGTTTCTTCTGACTTTATCCTTTGTTGGTTTCTTCGTTTGAGCTTCGGATTCTGACAAAATGGCCTTGGATTCTTGGCTTTAACCGATTGATTCTGAGAGGATTCTTCTCAACCGGTTCAACCTCTTGATTTTGCCCTGATTTTATGTGTACGAATTAACTCTGATTTAATTCAGAATTCTGGTGGGCTTTTGGGCTCATTTCTCTTCATCTCCTTAAGGATTGGGCCTGCAAATAAATTAAACAAATAATTAGGACAATGCAGGCTTTTATTCTAAAATAAGTATGAAAATGTGACATTAAATATGCAACATTAGTGACCAATCAAAGCTCTTTCAAGTCACTTCTCAACTGCTCCACCAGCATCAGGCATGCCCTAGCCTGGGAAGGACCTCCAGTATGACCAATGTTCTCGATCAGATTTTCGAGAAGCACTCGGGCAAATTCGAAAGAACTGCCCCCATAAAGGATGAGGTCAATGCATGATCGCATGGAAGCAAAGAACTGCTGCACACATTTGACGTGTTAGTTCTTCCATGATATCACCGGCTGGGGAGAATTCTGCTGATGTGCTCCCAGATCCCCTTTCTATCACAGGGCGAGGAATGGGAATCAATTCGTCCCGTGCAGGAGTAGGGTCAACGACAGGTGCGACAGAAGCTGAGATGGTCGCCGGCACTTCTGGCGCAGTTACTGTCATAGCAGCTTCCATGACGACGGAAGTAGCCGCAAACCTGACCTCTTCGGAGCCCTCGGTCGAGGCTTGAATTGTACTGCCTTCTGGGTCGACCCTGGCCGCAAGATCCTCTGCCTGAGCTCCCTCAGCGCTCTCCGCAAATCATCAAAATGTTAACCATGACAGTAAAAGGAAAATATTCAAAGCCTCAATATTTTCTTACCAAACAAAGGATTCAAAGACGGCGAATTCCTGGGCGAATCTTGTAGGGTTGAGGTCTCCCCAACTTCAATAATTGCCCTCTCCTGAGGCATTTCAGTAGCAGGAGCCTCAACGTCCTCCTGTTGGGCCAGCTCTTATATCATTTCCTTGATATGGGAGGAAGTCGCAGCCTCGCTGTCCACGGCCAGCCCTGCAGCATAAAGTTAAAGGGAAAAACGTCAGAACCTTTTCTCTAGTTAAAAGGAAAACCGGGTCAAAAAGGCAAAGAGAGTACCTTCAGCAAGAGCAATTGCCGCTAGTGGCGACGCCGTCACCGGATCACACCCATGTATTTCTTCCTCCGAAATATGTGAGAATTTACTCGGATCTGGAAGAGCGGGTTCATCGCTAAAATCGACTTCATCGCCTGAATAATATTCATCCTCCTCGGACGATGAAGACGACAGCGTAACACAAGAGGCCTCGGCAATCGAGACCTTACCACCAAGTACCCCGGTAGTGGGACTGGGATCGACTACCCTCGAGCTGGGCATCAATACAGCAGGAGACCCAGGCTGTGGTGCCTCATCTCTCCTCTCTTGAGCTGAAGAAGACCCTGGCTGAGTTGAGACCCCTAGAATCTCAACATCATCCCTTCCACCAGGTCAGCCTCAAGTTGCTCAGCCTCATCAGTTGCAGTGGGATCATCAGCAAGCTTCCCTTCTTCTAAAATCGCGGGACCCCTGCTGCGCAATCCACGAGGGCGAACAAGGGGGGTTTCGTCTTCCTCCTCCTCTTCCTCCCTCTGCCCCTCAACACCGGAAGTTACGGCCTCAGGCATTGAAGTTTCAGCCCCTGAGTCTTTCCTGGCCTTCTTCGGGGCAGGCTCAGCCTGGAGAGTAGCGCCATGAGGACGTTTAGGCACCGCCTGTCGACGCCTTCTAGCAGGCTGCTCCCTAGGTGTTGCTGCTCTCGGCTCCACCCCTGTCTCCCCTCTGGCCTCTTTCTTAGCTGACTGGTATTCATCGATGCCTCGCATGCGTTTGTTGGAGGCCAACTTGCTCTCATAAGACGCATTAATGCTCTTGATGCAAGAGCGATCCATTGAGTAGCTAGGTATCTTGCTAGCCTGGGAGTACCAAGTGCAGAAACCAAGACTTGCATAGCAGTTTGGCATCTTGTGAGGTAAGCCAAAAAGAGCTTTTGCCCCCCAGCCACGCTGTAATATCAGGCCGAGCACCTTCGAACAAATTCCCACTGAAGACAAGTTGGGCGTTAGGGTTGCCGACATATAGTTGATCGTAACCAAACTGTCGGGAAAAATAATTCGGCATATAAGGCTCAATCGTGCACGAGTTCCCTTGCCGAAAGAGCAGATACCCGGGCCGAATATTGATAAGCCACCAGAAGACTCCCGATGGCAGCCTCGTGAAGTCGTCCGGACCCACAATGTCGGCAAATTTATCCCCATAAGCAGCATCGGTAATCTCAGGGAAGCAGCGGTTGAGATAATAATTCAAAACATTCAGAATACATTTCCGAACGTAGAACGTATAGAAGTAGGACCAGCTCGAGCTCTCCAGCCTCTGCACAAAAGGGATAAACCCTTCGGATTGAGACACCGGCGTCATTAGTGAAGGGCAGTACATCACGTACCAAGCCATTAGGTACGTATAGGGAAGCTCGATCCGGGGGTTAGGGATCTTTACTCTCGGCCTCCCCTCCGAGTCAACCTCCGGTCTACCTTGGGAGTCGACGATGGCCTCCACTTTGCACAGGCTCTGAGTCAGGGCCCGTAATCCACTTTGGATTCCGGCCACCATTGCCAAAAGGAGAGCGATGGACCTGCCATAGGCCAACAGGACCGCCGGATACACCACATCAGCAATAATCACTTCATGCGGCAGTTTCGGCACTACGCAGTGCTTCAGCCACAGCATGAGGAAGCCTGCCAGTAGCGCCCGGTCAGAAATGGGGACCCGGGCTTGATGATGGAAACTTTCAAAAATCGTGTCAGGTTTGAAAGTGTCTTCATTCGACTCTGTGGTATAAGAACTCACAGAGGCATCAATCCTCTCGGCGATTTCTTCGTCGGTGCTAGGGGCCAGAATGGTCACCGAGTGATCTTTCTCAGCTACACCGTTGAACAGGTAGCTCGCCCAAGACATCTGCTTAACTCCCCTGGTCCTCTAGGAGGTTATTTGACCGCAAATATGGAAGTGACACAGCACTTCCCAGTAGGTCTCATATATCTGGGGGCACTCTTTCCTCAAAAGATGAAGCTCCTCAGAAGTGGGAACATATTCTTCATAGGGGGCGTCTCCCATAACCAGCCCTGAAACTTCATATAGTTCATGCAGGGCGAGCCCCATTTCTCCGACCGGGGTGAAGAATGTCCCCGTCAAAGGGTTGTAGTGCTCCAGGATCCCATAAAAATTGTGGAAACTTTGCGGGATGCCATACTGCACAGCCCTGACCGCATGACGCAATCCCACTTGTTCCAACAGACCTCCAAGTTCAGCGAGGACAAAGCCCACCATCTTGCCCCACCAGACTTTGTCGGAGGAATGGACCCACCCGAGCGGGCGGAAGTCACCTGAAAAATCACCCCTTACCTTCATGAATTGATTGATGAAGGTAGTGCTGAGCTGAGGAGTTTCCCCTACTGGGTACTCAGACCTGAGTAATCCAGGAAACAAGCCAAAAACTTTCTTCCCGTGTCCACCAGGGTGTACCATTTTGGCGCCCAGTATGCCGAGAGAGACACTGGGGACAGATCGGGTAAGCTCCCATTCCATTGCCCGGTGGACAGACATGTGCTGGAGATAGGATAAGGGATACATTCTCTCCATATTTGGAAGAAAGAATTTCCTACCCCCTATTTGGCGAAGCCACTTATAATCGCCGTCATGCAAGATGCTACCATCCTCGCCAATGTTGTCCCCAAAGAAGAAGACGGGTTTCTTTAACGGAATACGTGAATCCGTCTCAAAATCTGCGTCGGTCATGATTTCCCGAAAGGTCCTCATGTCGACCTTGGAGATCTTCTCCCTTCGCTCCTTCGACTTTTCGGTAGTCACAGGAGCAGTCTTCTGCAACACGAAGGTTAGATTGCGGTCAGCACCACCTACGTGCCCGAAGTGACACTTTTTGGAGAGAGGGTTGGAGGAATATCGCACTGCAAAAAAAGAATAATACTTGATCAGAAAGAAAATGATTAAATGTTTACAACTCGAACGCAGAAATGAACCCAGACGCGAAGATCATCAAAATCTGCGTCCAGATCTAAAGATCGCGAGGCTAGCATGGAACTCGCGTTTTGAAAGTCCAAGACTTATGAAAAAATTCTAAGTATTGGACTCAGACGCGAGATTCATGAGGACCAGCATCTGATTTCACAAGACGCAAGAGTCATAAGAAATCTGCGTCTGAATCTTTCACACTTAGAAATATTCTAAGTGTTGAACCCAAAACGCAAGGCTCATTGGGGCCCTGTGTTCAACAAACCAGACGCAGATTCGAGCAGATAAAAGAAGCAGAGGTCATCAAACCTCGCCCTGTTGAATCGACTCAAAAAAATTGCGCCTGACGATTAAACACGGGCTTGAGCCCGCGTTGGCGGTTCATATTCAAAAGGATTTTAAGAGTTAAAAGAACTCTGTAAAACCCTTTTAATGGCGGAAACCAAGTTCGTGGCTTTTTATACCTGAAATAGGGGTTTCCTGCATGAAGGAACCGCCCATTTGAATCTCAGGAATGATGACCCTTGAAGACGAAGCAGTATGCTTAGCCTTTGGTGCCATTATGATCGAGGATTTGATGTTCGATGAAGGAAACGAGGAGAAGAAAGAAAGCTTCTTTCTCAAACCCTAACAGATGCAAACGAAGAAGAAGGAGAGTCTAATGATGACTCTTAAAGGACTATTGCCTTTTATAGGCACAGTGATTCGCAAGGATACGCGGCGCTTGGCTCGACGCCTAATCACCGCCTGACGCGTGGAAAGCGCATTAAATGCAGCGTGAAGTTCGCACGCCAAAAAGAAGGTGTCCCCTCAATTCTATAGGACACGTGGCAACATACTCATGGCACGGATTCGCATCCAACAGTCGCGTCTTCATCTCTAAAACGCGTCCCTTCTCAACACGGCCAGAGTTGCGTCCGGAAAGCCGCGTCTTCATTCCAAAAGACGCGTCCCTCCGAAGATCGCATCTTTTCAACCCGGCCAAAGTCGCGTCTACCTCATGGAGTAACAGTCGCGTAGTCATCCCAAAAGATACACCCCTATAGAAGGCGCGTCTTTAAAGCAGTATCACCCCTGCGTCCACAGAACTGGCGTGTAGTCCTTGCTTCTGCAATTCAGTTCAAAAGTATACTGGCACAAGCAGACGACTGCCCACCCCTGGTTTAATGTACACCAACGACAAACTCAAAGCATCGGGTAGGTTTAGACTGTGTATCTAGACACTCAACACGATCAGTTTTGGCGGCTTCAAAAAGTTTCACAGTACACTCACGAAGGCCATACTCCAAATAAGATCAAGCCCGGAGCATTGTCAGTCCAATCATGAGAAGGGTGAATTCAGCTAGAGTCCAAAGTATTTCGAAATCCGTCCCAGCTAACTGCGAAATATCGAAAACTTTGGAGGGGTTCTGTAGGTTGTCTAAAAATCATTAAAGACAAGCCGTCAAAAGCAGAGTCCCAAACTCCGGACGCAGGGCTAATCTCAGCCAGCACTGCAGCACCAAGGCGCGAGGGTCGAAACCCGCGTCTCAGCCAGCACTGCAGCACCAAGGCGCGAGGGTCGAAACCCGCGTCTCAGCCAGCACTGCAGCACCAAGGCGCGAGGGTCAAAACCCGCGTCTCAAGAGCACTGCAGCACCAAGGCGCGAGGGGCAAAACTTGCGTCTCAGTTATAACTGCCCTTGTTATGGGGTCAATCACTGCCCACATAACGGGGAAGTTAACCCCCATTATGGAGCGTTTTTAGGGGGCACGTTCGCCCCTGAAACCTCTATAAATAGCCCCATTGCTATGGAAGGGAAGGATTTTTTTTAGATCAGAGAAGTCGGTCAATTAGATCTTGACTTAAGAATTTCCACAGAGAAGGAAAGAGAGTCCAACTCTTCAAGTAACTTGCTGCGTACAAGTTAATCTTTGCCTGCAATCTCTTTGAGATTTCTGGTCGATAGAGCTGTGTTACTCCGTCCACCATCCAAAGAGAAGATCCCAAAAGTTCCTGACGTTCACCCGGTCAACGTAAAACAAGATTCACTTTCCACCGTAACCTGAAGAACCCAGCATTAAACAAAGGGAAGATTCAAGATTCAATATCCTCCCTCCCTTGTAGTTGGAGTATAAGTCCGTTGTAATTTTTTAATTGATTTAAGAAAACTTTACGCGAATTTTTCTCTCACCAAACACCGGTGACCGGGGCTAGATCTAGAGAGCAGAACTCTCTGGCGGTCGACTGGGTCGGTCGACCGGTCCTCTAGCCAAACAAGGTCGTGCACGTTTGTGCACGTCGGTTGACCGCACGGTCGACCGACCTCTGGCTCGGTCGACCGGGCGGTCAACCGGCAGAAGGCCAGAATAACATTTTTAGGGATTAAAAAACTTGATCTTTTTCCTTTAGTAAAATCCTATAAATTCTACAAAAATAAGTTCATTGATATTCTTTGAAATACAAACATGTTTGATTAAAAATAAAAACATATTACAAACATTTTGAACTATTTTTGTAATATAGATTTTTTGCCTTAAGCAAAAACCTATATTTTTTTAAAAATAATTTTTCCAAAACTTTTCCAAATACAAAAACAAGATATTCTAAATACTTTTAAAGCTTAGTGTGTATGGATATGATCTACTACACATATATGATGAAATATCTACGTTTTTGACAATAGGCTATAAAATAAGTTTTGATAGAACACATGTATGTTTTAATCTTAAAAACCAAACCGGTATTTTCTAAAATGAAAACTCTTTTATGAAAACATATATAAATCTTGTGTATGAGTGTATATTGACTTGAGCGATCCACCAACTAATCTATCCTTTACATTTTATCTATAAACAAAATCTTAACACTTACAAATATGACACAAGTTATCTTGAAAATCTTCTCTTGAAGGTCTTCTTCTCCTTCTTGACTTGGTCTAAATCTTAATCCAATGAGCTAGACTCCTCTTGAGTACTTGATGCAATCTTGGTGCAGAGTTGTTGAATCAACACGTGCTAGCTCTAAAACTTTGACTTGAAATTCTTTGTTGAAGCTAAACACCAACTAAGATCTTGATCAAATGTCTGATACTAATTAAACACAAGATCATTAGTACTATAACTATATGAGTTAATCATCATCAAAACTAGAGCGATGGGCCTTTGGGCCAACAGTAACAACATCAACATGTGTAATCTGGATACCGGTATAACAGGATATATAATATCTGTGAACAGGATACCGGTATAACACGACATGTAACAAGTATAACATGAGAGTGTTGTTATCGTATAACAATATTTTTCCAGCAACTATGGTAACATGAACATTATAGTTATCAGGTAGAATAATCAGTCAAGTTCTTCAGGTAAAACATGATATTCAGAATAATAATGACTTACTGGTTGAATAAAATAATCTGAGCAAAATATTTAATTAACTCAGAACCTCAAAGTCATGATATATTCAAGTCCCAATATTTATAATACATACTCATCTATATCCAACCAGTCATCACTATCCAATCTTAATTTAAGACCATCATACACTCTCACTTCTATTAAGTTCATACACAAGATCTAGTAATCTAAATAACTAATCAATCATGCATATACAGGCCACCAGGTCAGGTCAAACCAATCTACGTCTACTCCTCAACCCAATGTCAATTCCAACTCAATCGAGTCTACTAACAAATCCAAGTCCAATATCTCGTTCTTTTAATAAAGAATCTCCAAATTAATCAATCATCAATATCTAACCACACTCTCACCTGTTTTACCATCAATAAGAATAATCAATATTTTACCATCAATAAGAATAATCAAATCTACTGATAATGTCACTCAGATATCAACTCGTATAACTTCCATCATGAACCAGTCAAATTCAAGATCTAAATATAATTATAGTTTGAGTTACATTACCAATAGTTCCAATCCCAATAAAGATAATAACTAAGGAGTAGGATATCCTCAAGCTACATGTAATCTAGAAAGTCTCTGTACTCAAACCTCGATATCGATATCAATAAACATCATTACTCAGATAATTTATCAGTGAATATATTCAAATAAAATACTTGCAACTAATAATCTACAATCAGTATTATATGATAGATCAAAATCAAGGTAAGATATTCTTCTGTTTAATTAAAACTCAGCTATTATTGTTCTCATTTAAATGTGATCAAGATCTCATGTAAATCTCAAGTTGAACTCTAGTTCCATATATAAATCCAAGTATCAAGATAAATCAGTCTTAAGTTAACATCTTATTTAATCCATCCCCATTGTCCAAATGAATTCCCGTCTGAAATATCACCAAAAATAAATGTGTGATAACTACGTCAAATAAATATACTATTTATCTACAAATATGCACCTTTAACCTCAATCACGAACCAATCAACCGCAAAATCAATCAATTTATATTCTAAAATTTCTCATAATTAGGTCAATTACAAGATCAAATCTGGTCTAAGGTATACTACAATTAATCATGAATCAACAGTGGTAGAGGGACCATGAAATGATGTAGATCAACTAAATAAATATTGTTAGCACTCAATGATGTCTTATGAAGGAATATAGGTAAACATACTGGTATAATATATCAGATGGTCTTATAAAATTGTAATCACCTAGAGGGGGTGAATAGGTGACTAGCTAATCTAATGGTCAATAATGCGGAATTAAAAATAATATATGAAAATTAAAACTTCTTAAACTAAACACCTAGTATAACACAAGAGTGTAGCCGGATTCCCCGTGAAGGGCTCTGGACTAACTCCTCAAGATTCCTCTAAATAAGAGTTGAGATGCCGCGTTGGCTCTCTTGGTTGAATACAAGTGTTAGCAAACAATCCCAAAGCATATAACAATATTGGCACAAATATATATGAAGCATATAAAGATGAAAGCAATATAAGCATGTAAGATATAAACAAGTAAGAGATAGAGAGAGCAATCGCAAACACGGGAGATTTGTTTTGAGGTTCGAGCACACTTGCTCTACGTCCCCGCCCTCAACACTTGAAGGATTTCCACTATAAACCGATCCCACCGGATCACTCGGTGTCGTAACACCTACAAGGAGTTCCCACTAGAACTCTTGAACTCTCTAGTCCCTCTCTTGTCCCCGCAAGAACACACCGCAAGCCCACAAGCTCGCTGAGGCCACACCTCTACAATGAGTTCACACAAGAACCCGAAGCACCGCGAACACACAAGTCCGCCTCCTCAAAACAAAGATGAAGTCTTTGGTGATCACAACACCTTGATCACCTAAAAACAATCGCACGATACCTCTCCTATAGGATGATATAGCAATGGATAGCTCAAGTATGTGTGTGAGAAAACTAGGATTGAATTGGTAGAGGAAAACACAAGAATCACTTTGAAAAAACACTCTTGATAAACTTTCTTTTGATTGGAAATATTTGCTCTCAAACTAGTGGAGAAAACTCTGAAATAGATGGGAAAACTAGATTTAAAACTCTCCTCAAATCTTGTTTAAAACAGTCCAAGAAACCCCCAATTTATAGGCTATCCAAAAACTAGCCGTTGGGGTCCAGTCAGCAGCTCTGGACTGCTGTCGGTCGACCGGCCCGGTCGACCGCCAACGGTCAGAAATCTGACCGTTGGGCCAGCGGTCGACCGGTCCGGTCGACCGAGGCCTGGAACAGAGAGCAGAGCTCTCTGTCGGTCGACCGGCCCGGTCGACCGGGGCTTTCCAGAGAGCAGAAGCTCTCTGGCGGTCGACCGGCCCTCCAGCCAGAACTGGCGTGCACGTCTGTGTACGTCGGTCGACCAAGTCGGTCGACCGACTCCTAACTCGGTCGACCGGCCCGGTCGACCGGCAGAAGCCAGACAGGACTCTTAAAGGGATTAAAAACTTGGTTTTGATTTTAAAATAAAATCTCATAAAACCTCTAAAATTCTACAAAAATAGGTTCAGTATTATACTTTGATAAACAAACATGTTTGAGTAAAATCAAACCATGTTACAAACATTTTGAACTATTTTTGTAACTTAGAAATTTTGGCTCAAAACAAAAACCGTATTTTTTCAAAATAGATTTTTTCAAAACTTATTTTTTTCCAAAACTTCTCCAAATACAAAAACAAGATATTTTAAACACTTTTAAGGCATAAAGTGTATGGATATGATCCACTGCACATACATGATAAAATATCTATGTTTTTGACATTAAGCACTAAACATGATTTTAGTTAAAACATATATACTTTGAATTCCAAAACCAAACGGTATTTTCCAAAATGAAAACTCTTTTGTATTTTTCCAAAATAAAAACTCTTTTATGAAAACATATGTAAATCTTGTGTGTGATGGTATACTTGAGCAATCCACCAACTATTCTATCATTGACATTTTATCTAAAAATAAAATCTTAATAAAAACAAACCTAGACTCAAGTCTTCTTCTCCTTCTTGACTTGGTCCAAACACGATCCAAAGAGCTCGACTCCTCTTGAGTACTTGATATGGTCTTGATGCATAGGCTCATGAATAAAACCGTGTTAGCTCCAAAACTTGACTTTAAATTCTTTGTTGAAGCTACACACCTACTAAGATCTTGATCATAAATCCTTAGACTAAATAAACACAAGATCATTAGTACCATAACTACATGAGTTAATCATCATCAAAATTAGAGTGATGGGCCTTTCGGCCAACAATCTCCCCCTTTGATGATGACAAAACTCATGGAGTTATATATGCATGGATTAAAGTAAACCTTCAAAGAAGCTCCCCTTTAACTCATGCATCACAATAAACAATAAGATATGGCAATGAAGCACAAACATGTATGCAAATATAAGGAGATAAACATGCCAATCAAGCATAAAACTCATCAAATTCTTTTACCCTTTTTGCAAAACAAAACAAAACAATATGCATAAATAAAAATTCTTTCTCCCTCTTTATGTATAAAGTAAGAAAAACATGCATATATACCAAAATACTTCTCCCCCTTTTGTCAATCATCAACAAAGGGGTTAAAGTAAACACAAAATAATGTTCTCCCCCTCTCTGTTAGAAACAAAAAATCAACAAAGGGGTGAAATCAAATCAACCAATAAAGAGATATATGCGATATACATTCATGAAAAGGAAGACGATAAGTTAACTTCCCTACATACATGCATTACATGAAGAAGGGATGACAAGCCCTAATTCACATAACACATAATATCCAATGCATAAGAGGAGATGTGAAGCTCCCCTTATACTCGTGTATCACATAAAGAAGAGTTGTCAAGCTCCTCAATATAAGATACACTCAACATGAATCTATATGTAGAAGAGATGTTAAGCTCCTCTTGCATATAGGCAATACATATCAAAACATTTTTAATATTTCTTATTAAAACAAAATTTTGAATTTTCTCAATAAAACAAATTTGAAATATCTTAGTAAATCAAATTTTAAGATACCAATTGTAAATAAACATTACAAATTTTGAATTTTTCTTAAATCAACAAATCAATTAGAGATATCATAAAGATTTTTGATACCATGTGAAATAGAAAATTTGGGATACCAATTGAAATTGAAATACTTATACATATTGATACCAATGAAAGATAAAATATTTTATATTTTGATATCAATAAAAATACCAATTTTAAAATAATGCATAAGCTTATTAAAATATCAATTGAGATACCAATTAAAAATAAAGTTTTATATCAAGCTTAGCATAAACTTTGTGCTTTAAATATGTAACTAATTGTAAATCAAGCACAAGCAAATCATATATATGTATGAGAATGATAATATCAATAGAAGTTGATATCAATTAAAAATTAAAGCATACATATATAGAAAACAAAATTATGAGTATACAAAAATATATCAATTGAGATACCAAAAGAAATTATGATACCAATTGAGATTATGAAGTGAAATTAGTGTATAACTCATAAAAAATCCACCCTTTTTATGCATAAGATAAAAGATTTTCAATAAGGCATACAAGGCATGCTTGCCCATCCTTCCGCCCTTTAAGGGGTTAGTAGGGGTTTTCAAAAATAAGTGTTTGAAAATATTTTTATTGTGAAAATACTACCAAATGAAGAATAAATAACTAGTTAAAGATAATTTTTGAAAAACTAGTTAAAGATCCTTCAAAACATGAAACCAAATCATATGTCTATCATGAAACGTGCTAAAAATACAAGAATTGACACTCAAAATCTGTAAGGCTTAAAATATCTCATGAAAATAATGTCATGAGTAAACAAATGAAATGTGAGTGTACCATAATCATGTGAGTAGCATTTTCCATGAAAATAGTAAATAAAGCTCAAAACAAACATGAATATCATTTTATCAAAATAAAAAATGAAAATTCATTTTCATATAAAAACAAACTTCTAGGTATACGTATGTTTTATCCAAAGCTAATAATATGCATACATATCCCAAACATAAAAGAGTCTATTAATAGTATTTGCATGAAGGCAAGAGACTCATGGCTATACATGTATATTTATTAGATTTGAATAAAAGTTGCATATACATGAAGCAAAACATGAAAATAGGCAAAACATGTATAAATGAGGAAATCATCAAAACTAGCCTATACATGTGCATATAGTGAGTACAAATGAACAATGAAGTGCAAACATATATGAATCAATTTGTTGCTCACTACTTGTATACGTTTATATACAAGTTTTGACAAATACTACATCTAACCATGTATTTACGACATGAAGCACAAAACAAATAAAACATAAACATGCTAAAAATATCATATATGAAAAAGCATGTAAATAAACTAGGAGTTTTAGAGATAGTTACTAACACATGAACTATACTCCATTCCCCAAAACATGGTGGTCGTCCCACCAAATCTCCTTGATAGCGGTGCATCAAATATGTGTCCATCAAGTCCATGTGCATCTACCATCAAGGCACCATTCCTCTCATGTTTTGTGAGAGCCTGCACCTACATCAAAAGCACAAGGTGGGGATTTTTGTACCCATTTTCTTTTGGGTCCTCGGTGGTTAGCATTGTAAGGAACCCAAACATTCTTATTAGCAAAATTTAAAGAATTTATTCTATCATAACAAAATCTTGCTAAATGGCCTTTGCGGCCACAATGTGTACACTTGTACACTCTAAGATGCATATGTGTATGAGTGTGATCGTGGCGTGCAAAATGTGCATATGCATGATGTGGGTGATGTGCATGAATATGTGGAGTTTGTTTCTTTAAAAACAAGGACTCCAATCTAGAATGGTTAAAAGCATATTTGCTCAAGGTTGAGCTCAAACAATCTATTTTATTTTTTAAAAATTTAATCTCATTTTGATTAATAGTGGCATGTAAAGCATGGTGAGATTGAGAATCATTATTCTTTTTCTTTTTAGAAACATTTTTTTCTTTTGAAATTACTTTTCTTTTTAAAGAGTTGTTTTCATTCAAAGCAACTTCTTTTTGTTTTTCCACCAAAATGATTTTAATTTTCAAAGCATTATTTCCTTCACATATGTCATTTAATTTAGAAAGCAAGAAAATATTCTCATTTTTCAAAAACTCATTGTCTTTTTCAAAGCATGCAATTTTATTTTTAAAAGACTCATTTTCTTTTAAGCCATTTTCAAATCTTGTTTGAAAAGAATCTTTTTCTTTTAACATGCAATCAATTTTATTTTTCATTTTCTTATTTTTCTTTCTAAGCATGTCATATTTTTCAAGAAGTTATTGAAAAAATGATTCAAGCTCATCATAAGACATATCAACATTTTCTTCTACTTCGGATTCAGTATTTACCTCAAGGGGGTTATCCCCTTGGACCATGTAGCACACGTTAGAAGCTTCACTTCCAACATCCGAGTCGCTCCCCGCATAATATTGTTCATTTTCGCCAAGGGAGATGATGGTGTTTCAAACTATAAAAGCCGAGTCAATGTTAGCAACCCTACATAAATAATCATTGTTTAGGGTACTCTTCAAAGCATGAATGGCCTTTGCGTTAGTCTCAATATTTTTGCCATTTAAACAATAAGAATCTCTAGTGGTGGAAAAATAAACATGAATGCCTAGGGCTTTGAGGTACAAAGACATCTTAACGTTTCAAGTTTGGATGTTAAGGATGTCAAAGGTGGGAGGTGACATGAAATCCATGGTGTGTGTACAAATATTGTGATTAACTATAAATGAGGATCTTTAACTCTAGGTTGTAAGACCCAAATCAAGAGCACTTGGCTCTGATACCAATTGTAATCACCTAGAGGGGGGGTGGATAGGTGACTAGCTAATCTAATGGTCAATAATGCGGAATTAAAACTAATTTATCCAAATTAAAACTTCTTAAACTAAACACCTAGTACAACACAAGTGTGTAGCCGGATTCCCTGTGAAGGGCTCTAGACTAACTCCTCAAGATTCCTCTAAATAAGAGTTGAGGTGCCGCGTTGGCTCTCTTGGTTGAATACAAGTGTTAGCAAACAATCCCCAAGCATATAACAATATGAGCACAAATATATATCAAGCATTTAAAGATGAAAGCAATATAAGCATGCAAGATATAAACAAGTAAGAGATAGAAAGAGAGAGAGAGCAATCGCAAACACGGGAGATTTGTTTCGAGTTTCGAGCACACTTGCTCTACGTCCCCGCCTTCAACACTTGAAAGATTTCCACTATAAACCGATCCCACCGGATCACTCGGTGCCGCAACACTTACAAGGAGCTTCCACTAGAACTCTTGAACTCTCTAGTCCCTCTTTTGTCTCCGCAAGAACACACTACAAGCCCACAAGCTCGCCGAGGCCACACCTCTACAATGAGTACACACAAGAACCCGAAACACCGCGAACACACAAGTCCGCCTCCTCAAAACAAAGATGAAGTCTTTGGTGATCACAATACTTTGATCACCTAAAAACAATCTCACAACACCTCTCCTATAGGATGATATAGTAATGGATAGCTCAAGTATGTGTGTGAGAAAACTAGGATTGAATTGGTAGAGGAAAACACAAGAATCACTTTGAAAAACACTCTTGATAAACTTTCCTTTTGATTGAAAATATTTGCTCTCAAACAAGTGGAGAAAACTCTGAAATAGATGGGAAAAACTAGGTTTAAAACTCTCCTCAAATCTTGTTTAAAACAGTCCAAGAAACCCCCAATTTATAGGCTATCCAAAAACTAGCCGTTGGGGTCCAGTCAGCAGCTCTGGACTGTTGTCTGTCGACCGGCCCGGTCGACCGCCAACGGTCAGAAATCTGACCGTTGGGCCAGCGGTCGACCGGCCCGGTCGACCGAGGCCTGGAACAGGGAGCAGAGCTCTCTGCCGGTTGACCGGCCCGGTCGACCAGGGCTTTCCAGAGAGCAGAAGCTCTCTGGCGGTCGATCGGCCCGGTCGACCGACCCTCCAGCCAGAACTGGCGTGCATGTCTGTGCACATCGGTCGACCGAGTCGGTCGACCGAGTCGGTCGACCGACTCCTAGCTCGGTCGACCAGCCCAGTCGACCGACAGAAGCCAGACAGGACTCTTAAAGGGATTAAAAACTTGGTTTTGATTTTAAAATAAAATCCCATAAAACCTCTAAAATTCTACAAAAATAGGTTCAGTATTATACTTTGATAAGCAAACATGTTTGAGTAAAATCAAACCATGTTACAAACATTTTGAACTATTTTTTTAACTTAGAAATTTTGGCTCAAAACAAAAACCGTATTTTTCCAAAATAGATTTTTTCCAAAACTTATTTTTTTTTCCAAAACTTCTCCAAATACAAAAACAAGATATTTTAAACACTTTTAAGGCATAGAGTGTATGGATATGATCCACTACACATACATGATGAAATATCTATGTTTTTGACATTAAACACTAAACATGGTTTTGGTTAAAACATATATACTTTGAATTTCAAAAATCAAACCGGTATTTTTCCAAAATGAAAACACTTTTGTATTTTCCAAAATAAAAACTCTTTTATGAAAACATATGTAAATCTTGTGTGTGATGGTATACTTGAGCAATCCACCAACTATTCTATCCTTTACATTTTATCTAAAAACAAAATCTTAATAAAAACAAACCTAGACTCAAGTCTTTTCTTGAAGTCTTCTTCTCCTTCTTGACTTGGTCCAAACACGATCCAAAGAGCTCGACTCCTCTTGAGTACTTGATGTGGTCTTGATGCATAGGCTCTTGAATCAAACCGTGTTAGCTCCAAAACTTGACTTTAAATTCTTTATTGAAGCTACACACCTACTAAGATCTTGATCATAAATCTGAGACTAAATAAACACAAGATCATTAGTACCATAACTACATGAGTTGATCATCATCAAAACTAGAGTGATGGGCCTTTGGGCCAACAGAAATGATGCAAGTAACTAATAACAACAAATAAGGAAAATGATGCAAAAGCAAACACTCCTAAATATCATCTAAGTAAATTTAGTAGCATAATTACATAATTAAATAAAATTATTTATCATAAAATTCTTGTATAACTGAAGGAGAAAAAGAACACTGACCTTAACTCGATCCCAAGTCCAAAGCATTGAAATCATAAGGCCTCGATAAATCTACATAAATTATTTCAATAGAAATTGTTAGATTTTTTTTTAAAAAGATATTTTACTTGGGAGTTTTAATCTTGGCTAATTAGTTTGGGAGTTAGAAATATGGTCCTCGGGGTCTAATGAATTTAGTAGGTTTAGTTTGAACCAATTTCTAATTTTTGTTAGTTTTTAATAGGCTTTAAACTATTAAAATACCTAACGGGTCTAAATTTACCATTAGGGAATATGCTTTTAAAGTGGGTGGTTTGAGTTTCTAAAATTTTTATCATATAAAGTAGAAGTACTGTAGACTATTATTTATATTTTTTTCTCAATTTTTTGATATTTTGAGCTAATTATTGTTATTTTCAAATTCTCTTTTCTCTCTTTCTTCTTTATTTTTTTTCTTTTCTTTTTATATAACTCTAGCAGTAACGCAGGCCCAGGCCGGACTGGCCAGGCCCAGGCCGGGTCCAGAAAATTTCATTTTCCTTTTTTTTATAATAGGGCCCAAGGCCCTATTTTGCGGTGCGGCCCAGCCGGCCTGGCCCGGGCCAGGCCAGGCCCAGTGCGGGTCTGCCCTGGCGCTGCACAGACCGCCTGGTCTGCGCAGCGACCATTTTTGTTTTTGTTTTTTCTTTTTTTGTAAAATTTAAATTGTAAAAATTTTAAAAAGTGTTTTAAAATTTAGATATGTATTGTACATACTCATATATATTTTTAGTTGGATTTGTGGCTGGGTTTTGATATATAAAATTATTCATGGAGATCATAGTATAGACATGATTTTAATAAACTATTTATATCAAATAAATTTTGAGAAAATAGATTACTTACTTGGATTTGATCTCCCCTAGCATGTTCCTCCATCTCTGCACTTCAAGATCCTTTTGTTCATGCTTCGCTTGAGGAGAAAAGAAAGAAGAAAGTGGAGAGAGATGGCTCATGATTTTTCTTTGGAGGTTGAAAAAGAGAAGAAGTTTAGTGTTTGTATAGGTTATTAGCGATTTTAGAAATTAGAATTTCAGTTGGGTTCAAACTTCTTGATTGAGTAGTTAAGAATTAGATTAGGATTAGTTGAGATTTATGAGAAAAGATTTAATAAGATAGGATTTGGATTAAGATTAGGATTGGGTTTGGGTTATAGATAATTGGGTTGATGCGTTCAGGTTAATGGGTAAGGATCTCAATGGTAATGGGTTATGGGCTAGGAAAAGTAAAAGATATGAATAATAATAACGATGACAATAATAAATACTAATAATCAGAAAGAGATAGTAATAATAATAATATAAAATTTTCAACATTAAAATATTATCTAATAATACTTAGTAAAAATACTACCATTAATAATAATAACTATAACAATACAATAAGTATAAGAATAATAACAATATCAATATTAACAATAATAGCAACTAATGATAGTAACATAGTAATGAAAAAAATACAAGCTAGTAGTTAAAATGATACTATTTAATAATGATAAATAGACACGTAAGCCCAAAATACCATTTACTATCTTAATATAATTTGTACTATAAATCAAGTTGATAAATAGTAATAAAATAACCAGTAAAATAAAATAAATGCTTTAGAAAAATTTAAAAAATACAGTATTATTAGATAGGGGATATTACATTCTACCTACTTTATAAAAATTTCGTCCTCAAAATTTTAATAAGGCGGGAAATGATAGCAAAACAAGATCAAGGGAGAAGATAAAACTTCCATGCCGCTTCTCACTGTATCATGGGTCCACCACGCTTCCGCTGCGTGCTCTGATCTCTATTATTGGGTTCAGAATAGAGTGACCAATTTCAAGAAATGAAATCGAGAAGAAGAATAAGAATCAAGATGGAGTCAAGATTACTTCAGAAGAAGAGTTAGAATTAGGGATATCAAGATCCAAGAGGAGGATTCCAAAAGGGAGGACAATCAATTCTCAAGTGGACTCAGTATCATCGTGTGAATAGTATATGGCTATTACAGTGTGAATATAACTGTCTCAGGTTACAGTTATGAACTAGGTTCTCTTTTTATGTCGAACCTGGCTCTGATATCAAGAAAACCGTGTCACGCCCCGCTTCCCAAAATACGTGAAAATGGAGTCACGACGAGAGTCAGCGACGTATATACACGAGGAAAATCCCTCACGCATACACGCTAAGCCAAAAGTAACCTTAACAAGCTATAAAATCTACTATGATAAATAAATATCACTACAATATGACATATAAATATTTAACACAATAATAGCAGATGAATAAAAGAAAGAAATGACAACTGAACACGATATAGATAGAATCAGGAAATAATATGAATAAAAAAGCAAGAATATCTATAATCAAAAAAAGAGACTCCAGCTCCTCTAGCGCATATAATCCTCTCCAAATATCTGATCAGTAATAAATAACCACAGATCTGGATATGCAAATTCAGAGAGTCAGAACTCCTAGTGAATGTTTAAGATTAAACTGAAAAGATGTACATACATATAAATGTGAACATATGATAATAGTATGAACTGGAATAAGAAACAGCATGAATAAGTAAA
Source organism: Agave tequilana (assembly GCA_038442645.1). NCBI lineage: Eukaryota > Viridiplantae > Streptophyta > Magnoliopsida > Asparagales > Asparagaceae > Agave > Agave tequilana. The sequence continues at coordinate 39,290 of JAVJIF010006161.1, forward strand.
TAAACATTAATGTGGATAGTACACCGTAGAGTATGTATCCAGTCAGGTATTCAATAAGGTGTCTATCACAATCTATATATCAAGCGGGTAGACTCAGTCAGTACTAGAATCAGATGTCCAATCAGGTCAGGGGTAACATCGGGTGTCCAACATACATACATGTATCAGGCAAAGACAATCAATTAAAGTATATTATGAACAGTTTATTATTATGTCAGGGAACACCAATTGCCACATGTAATAAATACATCCCATACTACGCCTATCACACATGACAATCGAGATCCTAAGTTATTGAAACTGATCGGTTGGAGACATTATCCATGCTTTAGGTGGGCCCGTACATACTCGGGACCACGGCCCAGGCTCCTAGTGCTGAACCAGGCCCTACCGCTAGGTAGTCAGGAATATGTATAATAGGAACAAGGATAGGACGGAGTGTCAATCACCCTACGGGAACCCTGCAGTAGAACCCCTCTTTTGGCTGCGCAACCTATATCCTAGGTACACCCAAAATACAGACGATGTCTCCTCCATCAATCTTCCCAATCCCAGTGTAAGTTGTTTAATATCAGTTTATTTAGATTATCCATATTACCTAGACCACTGGGATAACTCGGTACATAACAACATCAACATGTGTAATCAGGATACCGATATAACAAGATATATAATGTCTGTGAACAGGATACCAGTATAACAAGACATGTAACAAGTATAACATGAAAGTGTTGTTACCGTATAACAATATTTTTCCAGCAACTATGATAACATGAATATTAAAGTTATCAAGTAGATGTCAAGTATAATCAGTCAAGTTCTTCAGGTAAAACATGATATTCAGAATAAATAATGACTTGCTGCCATGAATAGAATAATCCGGGCAAAATATTTAATCAACTCAGAACCTCAAAGTCATCGATATATCCAAGTTCTAATATATAAAATACATATTCATTTATATCCAACCAGTTATCACATCCAATCTTAATTAAGACCATCATACACTCTCACTTTCATTAAGTTCATACACAAGATCCAAAAATCCAAGTAACTAGTCAATCATGCATATACAGGCCACCAGGTCAGGTCAAACCAATCTACGTCTACGCCTGAACCCAAGGTCAACTCCAACTCAATCGAGTCTACTAAAAAAATCAAAGTCCAATATCTCGTTCTTTTAATAAAGAATCTCCAAATTAATCAATCATCAATATCTAACCACACTCTCACCATTTTTACCATCAATGAGAATAATCAATATTTTACCATCAATAAGAATAATCAAATCTATTGATAATGTCACTCAGATATCAACTCATATAACTACCATCATGAACCAGTCAAATCCAAGATTTAAATATAATTATAGTTTGAGTTACATCACCAATAGTTCCAATCCAAATAAAGATAATAACTAAGGAGTGGGATACCTCAAGGTACATGAAATCTAGAAAATCTATGTGCTCAAACCTCGATATCAATAAACATCATTACTCAGATAATTTATCAGTGAATATATCAAAATGAAATACTTGCAACTAATAATCCACAATGAGTATTATATGATAGATCAAAACCAAGGTAAGGTATTCTCCCGTATGATTAAAACTCAGCTAATATTGATCTCATTTAAATGTGAATCAAGATCTCATACAAATCTCAAGTTGAACTCTAGTTCCATATATAAATCCAAGCATCAAGATAAAGCAGTCTTAAGTCAACATCTCATGTAATCCGTCCTTATTATCCAAATGAATTCCCGTCTGAAATATCACAAAAAATAAATGTCCGATAACTACCTCAATCACGAACCAATTAACCTTAAGATCAATCAGTTAATATTCTAAAATTTCTCACAACTAGGTCTAAGGTACACTACAATTAATCATGAATCAACAGTGGTAGACGACTACACATGAAATGACGTAGATCAACTAAATAAATAGTGTTAGCACTCAACGATGTCTCATAAAGGAATATAGGTAAAATACTGAAATAATATATCAGATAGTCACATGAAATGATGCAAGTAACTGATAACAACAAATAAAGAAATGATGCAAAAGCAAACACTCCTAAATATCATCTCAGTAAATTTAGTAGCATAATTACATAATTAAATAAAATTATTTATCATAAAATTCTTCTATAACTGACTGAGAAAAAAAACACTCACTTGAACTCGATCCCAATTCTAAAGCACTGAAATCATAAGGCCCCGATAAATCTACATAAATTATTTCAATAGAAATTGTTAGATTTTTTTAAAAAGATGTTTTACTTTGGCGTTTTAAGGAGTTTTAATCTTGATTAATTAGTTTGGGAGTTAGGAATATGGTCCTCAGGGTCTAATGAATTTAGTAGGTTTAGTTTGAACTAATTTTAGTTTTTGTTAGATTTTTAATAGGCTTTAAACTATTAAAATACTTAACGGGTCTAAATTTACCATTAAGGAATATGGTTTTAAAGTGAGTGGTTTGAGATAATTCATGTCGATATTAGTCTAAAATTTTTATCATATAAAGTAGAAGTACTGTAAACTATTATTTATATTTTTTCTCAATTTCTTTGATATTTTTAGCTAATTATTTTTATTTGCAAATTCTCTTTTCTCTCTTTCTTCTTTCTTTTTTTTCTTTTTTTTAATATAACTCTAGCCTGGTCCAAAATTTTTATTTTTCTTTTTTTTTATAACAGGGCCCAAGGCCCTGTTTTGTGGTGCGGCCTAGCCGGCCTGGCCCGGGCCAGGCCAGGCGCAGTGCGGGTCTGGCCTGGCGCTGCATTGACCGCCTGGTCTGTGCAGCGGCCGTTTTTTATTTTGTTTTTTCTTTTTTCTTTTTTTGTAAATTTTAAATTGTAAAAATTTTAAAAAGTGTTTTAAAAGTTAGATATGTATTGTACATACTACATATATTTTTAGTTGGATTTGTGGTTGGGTTTTGATATATAAAATTATTCATGTAGATCATAGTATAGACATGATTTTAATAAACTATTTATATCAAATAAATTTTGAGAAAATAGATTACTTACTTGGATTTGATCTCCCCTAGCATGTTCCTCCATCTCTGCACTTCAAGATCCTTTTGTTCATGCTTTGCTTGAGGAGAAAAGAAAGAAGAAAGTGGAGAGAGTTGGCTCATGATTTTTTTTGGAGGTAGAAAAAGAGAAGAAGTTTAGTGTTTGTATAGGTTATTAGCGATTTTAGAAATTAGAATTCAGTTGGGTTCAAACTGCTTGATTGAGTAGTTAAGAATTAGATTAGAATTAGTTGAGATTTATGAGAAAAGATTTGATAAGATAGGATTTGGATTAAGATTAGGATTGGGTTTTGGGTTATAGATAATTGGGTTGGTGGATCTCAATGGTAATGGGTTATGGGCTAGGAAAAGTAAAAGTTATAAATAATAATAACGATGACAATAATAAATACTAATAATCAGAAAGAGATAGTAATAATAATAATATAAAATTTTCAACATTAAAATATTATCTAATAATACTTGGTAAAATACTACCATTAATAATAATGACTATAACAATACAATAAGAATAAGAATAATAACAATATCAATATTAACAATAATAGCAACTAATGATAGTAACATAGTAATGAAAAAAATACAAGCTAGTAGTTAAAATGATACTATTTAATAATGATAAATAGACATGTAAGCCCAAAATACCATTTACTATCTTAATATAATTTGTACTATAAATCAAGTTGATAAATAGTAATAAAATAACCAGTAAAATAAAATAAATGCTTTAGAAAAATTAAAAAAATACAGTACTATTAGATAAGGGATATTACAGATATAAACACAACATTATAGGAGCAGAATTTGGGGGTGTAATTGGAATCCATTAGGAGGCCGCTTAGCGCACCTCGACTAATCCCGTGGGGTTTGTGCACCCTGCCCTGAAAAGTTTTCCTATACAATCTTAGGTAATTTGCAGGAATGTGTGTGTGTGTGTGTGTGTGTGTGTGTGTGTGTGTGTGTGTGTTTGCCGGGGGTGGCCTAATGGCGTGATCACTTGGTTTGCTCCCAAGTGGTCACGAGTTCGAAGTCTCCCCTACGCAGATTGGAGGGTAAGACACTGGGTTTGCTCCTCAGTAATCGCTGGCTCAATTCGCCCAGTGGACACATAAAAGATTAATCTGGAGGCTGAATAACCACTACACAGATGTATATGTAATAAAGTGGGGTGCTCTGGGATACCCGAGATATATATAGAGAGATAGGCTCGTGTCATTCCAGAAGGATTCGAGGCCGAATCCTTTCCACTCAAATACAGCCCTGTGACATCTGAATGCACGATCTATTCCATTGAAGTTAATCTACATTATTTCAAGTAATTAAAAATCAAAAATCATGTATTTTGAATACTTTTTACCCATCCATCAAGTAGATATAAAATGAACGGCTGAAATAGTGAGTTGGTTTGTTTAACGGTGTAGAATATTTGAAATCTATCAAAAATTGGTATGTGAGGGTTTTTAAGTATTTAGATCATTATGAAATGGTTGGATCGAGAATTTTTATGTCTAAAAATATAGATCTAATCAATATGCTATTTTCGATCGTCCATTTTGTGCCTACTTGATGGATGGGCAAAAAATATCTAAAATGCATGATATTTATTTTTAATAACTTGAAGTATCGTAGATCAACTTCAACAGAGTGGATCTTGCATTCGAGTGTCGTAGGATTATATTTGAGTAGGAAAGATTCGACCTCGAATCCTTTCGGAATGACACAAGTCTATTTACACACACAAATATATATATATATATATATATATATATATATATATATATATATATATATATATATATATATATATATATATATATATATATATCCGATAAGTAACCAATAGAAATAAGTGGCAAGATGCAATTTTGATGAAAACCCATGACATTTAACTATTTTCTAAATATAAACAAATACAAACACAACATTATAGAAAGCAAAGCAAAACCTAGAGTTCATATAGAATTCAATGCTCAATAACACAAGCAATAGAAATAAGCATAAAGATGGAATTTTGCTGGATACCCATCACAATTCCCTATGTCCCAATTATTAAAATTAAAAAATAGTTACCTTGAGATAGAAAGCATTTCTGATCTCTTCCTTAGCTGCAGAAGCCTCAAACTCCAAGAACATCATATAACTCCATCTCCTTGGCCATTTCCTTGGAAACAAGATCAGCAGCAGCAACCCACTGTCCTTCTCAATCTCTTGTGGTGGCAAAGAGAGAGATCGAGGAGGAAGAAAAGGGGAGAAAATGGAGACCGACATGATTGGCTTTCCTGTTACACCCCGCTTCCAAAAATACATAGAAACGGAATCGCGACGAAAGTCGACGGAGTATGTACGCGAAAAAAATACCCCACGCACATACGCTAAGCTTAAGATAACCTGAACAAGTTATAAAATCTACTACGATAAATCAATATCATTGCAATATGACATATAAATATCTAATATAATGATAGCAGATGAATAAAGAAAAGAAATGACAACTAGATACGATATAGATAAAATCAGGAAATAACATGAAGAAAAAAAGAAGAATACCTATAATCAAGAAAAGAAAAGAGAGACTCTAGCTCCTTATAACACATGTAATCCTCTCCAAATACCTTATCAACAATAAATAGCCACATATCTAGATATGCAAATTCAGGGAATCAGAACTCCTAGTAAATATAAAAGAATAAACAGAAAAGTGCATGTACTTATAACATGTAAGCAGATAAAGAAATATATTTACTGGAATAAGAAATGGCATTAATAAAGTAAATAAACAGTAAAGTAGCACATAGTAGAGTATGTGTCCAGTCAGGTATTCAATCAGGTGTCTATCATGATCTATAAATCAAGCGGGTAGAGTCAGTCAGTACTAGAGTCAGATACCCAATCAGATCAGGTGTAACATCGGGTGTCCAATATACATATATGTATCAGGCAAAGGCAATCAATTACAATACTTTATTATTTATTATGTCAGCGAACACCAATTGTCACATGTCATAGACGCATCCCATACTACGCCTATCACATATGTCAATCAGGGTCTTAAGTTATTGAAACTGATAGGTTGGAGACATTGTCTATGCTTTAGGTGGGTCCCGTACATACCCTGGACCACTGCCCAGATTCCTGGCGTTGAACTAGGCCCTACCGCTAGGTAGTTAAGGATATATATAACATGTATAACATGAACAAGAATAAGACGGGGTGCCAGTCCTCCTCCGGAAACCCTGCAGTGGAACCTTCTTTTGGTTGCGCAACCTATATCCTAGGTCCACCCAAAATACAGACGATGTCTCCTCCATCAATCTCCTCAATCCCAGCATAAGTTGTTTATATCAGGTTATTTAGATTATCAAGATTAGTTAATGTACATGTTACCTAGACCACTGGGATAACTCGGTGGGTAACAACGTCGACATGTGTAATCAGGATACTTGTATAACAGGATATATAATGTCAGTGAAAAGGATACCAGTATAACAGGACATGAAACAAGTATAACATGAGAGTACTGTTACTTTATACAATAATTTTCCAGCAATTATGGTAACATGGACAATATAGTTATTAGGTAAATATCATGTATAATCAGTCAAGTTCTTTAGGTAAATCATGATATTCAGAATAAGTAATAACCTGCTGGCATGAATAGAATAATCTGGGCAAAATATTTAATCAACTCAGATCCTCAAAGTCATAGATATATCCAATTCCCAATATATAAAATACATACTCATCTATATCCAACCAATCATCACTATCCAATCTTAATTAAGACCATCATACACTTTCACTTCCATTAAGTTCAAACACAAGATCCAGAAATCCAAGTAACTAATCAATTATGCATATACATGCCACCATGTCAGGTTAAACTAATTTACGTCTACTCCTCAACCCAAGGTCAACTCCAACTCAATCGAGTCTACTAACAAATACAAGTCTAATATCTTGTTATAAAGAATCTCTAAATTAATCAATCATTAATATCTAACCAAACTCTCACCTGTTTTACCATCAATAAAAATAATTAAATCTACTGATAATGTCACTCAAATATCAACTCGTATAACTACCATCATGAACTAATCAAATCCAAGATCTAAATATAAGTATAGTTTAAGTTACATCACCAATAGTTCCAATCCCAATCAAGATAATAACTAAGGAGTGGGACATCCTCAAGCTACATGAAATCTAGAAAGTCTCTGTATTAAACCTCGATATCAATAAACATCATTACTCAGATAATTTATCAGTGAATATATCCAAATAAAATACTTGCAATTAATAATCCAAAATCAGTATTATGCGATAAATCAAAATCAAGGTAAGTTATTCTCTGTATGATTAAGACTCCCCAGCTATTATTGATCTCATCTGAATATGAACCAAGATCTCACGTAAATCTCAAGTTAAAATCCAAGCATCAAGAGAAAACAATGTTCTAAATAATCTAACATATTATTTAATCCATCCTCATTGTCCAAATAAATTTTCGTCTGAAATATCATCAAATAAATGTTCGATAATGTCTCAAATTATCTACAAATAAGAATCAGGCCAATCTCAAGATCAATCCAAGTCACAGTCTAAGGTGTACGACAACTGGCCTGTAATCAATGGTATTGATCCTCCACACATGTGCTGATGTTGATAAACACATATGAACTAATTAAATAGGATTAGCACTCACCGATATCTCATGAAGGTATACATGAAATTACAATAGCAAAATAAGTCAAATGATCACATGAAATGATACAGATACTCATACAGGTAAAATAAAGCAAATGGTCACATGAAATAAAGTAAGTAAGTAATATATATATATATATATATATATATATATATATATATATTATATATATATATATATATATATATATATATAACATGGTGAATGAGAAAATAATACATGAGCAAATACTCACAAGTATCGTCTCAGTAAATTTTAGTAACATAATTACACAATAATATAAAATCATTTATCACAAGACTGTTGTTTAACTGAAGGGGGAAAATAACACTCACCTGAACTTGACCCCAAGTCCAAAGCACAGAAATCATAAGGCCCCGATAAATCTACATAGTTCATTCAATAGGAATTGTTAGATTTTTAAAATGATGTTTTACTTGGGTGTTTTAAGAAGATTTAATCTTGATTAATTAGTGTGGGGGTTAGGAATATGATCCTCAGGGGTCTAATGAATTTAGTAGGTTTAGTTTAAACTAATTTTTAATTTTTGTTGAATTTTTAATAGGCTTTAAACCATTAAAATACTTAACGGGTCTGAATTTACCATTAAGGGAAATGGTTTAAAATGGGTGATTTGATTTAATTTAATATTGCTATTTGTCTAAATTTTTTATCATAGAAAGTAAAAGAATTGTAGATTATTGTTTATATTTTTTTCTATTTTTTTGATATTTTTAGCTAATTATTTTTATTGCAATTCTTCTTTCTTTTTCTTCTTTCTATTTTTTTCCTTTTTTTTTTATAGATGTAAATGTAGCAGCCCAGGCCCAGGCCTAGGAGTGGTCCAGGATTTTTCTTTTTTTTCTTTTTTTAATAGGGCCCTATGCTGTGCGGCCCAGTCGGCCTGGCCCGGGCCAGGCCAGGCCAACCCTGGCGTGGGCCAGCCAGGCCAGGCCAGGCCTGGGAGTGGCCGAGAGCAGCGGCCAGTAATTTTTTTTTTTTTGGGAAAATCCTTTGTTAAAAATTTCAAAAAATATGTTAATTAAAATTATTAGTTCGTAGATCTTCACATGTATATTTTTTTTGTTGGATTTGTGGTTGGCTTTGATGTATAAAAATATTCATGGAGATCATGGTGTAGACATGATTTTAATAAAACCAAATAAATTGAGAAGATAAATTACATACTTAGATTTGATCTCTCCTATCATGCTCCTTAATCTCTGCACTTCAAGATCTGTTTTTTTTCATACTTCGCTTGAGGAGAAAAGAAGGAAGGAGGTGAGGAGAGCTGGGTCATAGTTTTTCTTTGGAGCTAGAAAAAAGAATTAGTCTAGGCATTTTATAAATTATTAGGAATTTTAAAATATCAGAATTTCAATTGGGTTCAAACTGCTTGAATTAGTAGGTTAGGATAGAATTAATTAAGGTTATGATTTTGAAAATAAGATTTAGATTTGTGTAAGTTAGGATAGATATGATTATTGTTAGGATTTAGATTATGATTAGGCAAAATTTATGAAAAGATTTGATTAGATAGGATTTGAATTAGGTAGTTAAGATCTAGTATTTGAATTTGAATTAAGATAGGATTATAGGGATTGGGTTTTGGTTTATACATTATTAGATTGGTGGGTTTCATGTTTAGATAAATAGGTATGGGGAAAAGAATCAAGGAGGGAAAAATAATAATTCAGTCAATTATATTATTAATAACAATGATGATAAATAATAATAATTAATCATGTAATAAAATAAATAAATACATAATAATAATTCAACCTACTACTAATAATACTCTAGTAATAATAATTTATAACAATAATACCAATAAATAATAACGATATTAAAAACAATAATAGTTAACAATACTACTAATAATAATTAAAATAAGTATAACAATAACAATAATATTTATAATCATAATGAAACACTCATTACTAAGAATAACAAATAATGATAAAATAGCCAATAAAATATAATAAATACTTTAGAAAATTAAAATATAGTATTTTAGATTAGGGATATTACATTTCCAGTAGTATAGGCCCCAATTAAAGAAATCTTACTGCAGTGGGGGAGGAGAATGAGGGAGAGGGGGGCTTTTCTCTGCAGAGATTATTATTTTGTTTGTTTCATCTCTTTGTTTAATGGCGGACAAGAAAAGAGAAGATTGAGGGGGGTTGGAGTGTGGGTTGGCGCGGATGATAAAGATTTCAAAAAAAAAAGGGAAATTTTTTTTCCTCCTCAGTTGTTGAGTTGTGATGATTAAGGTCTGTTGTGGTCTTGCTGTTTATGAATGGAGTTGTGCTCATCACCACCCATTTGTTAATCATAGACAAGTAAGTAGCACGATGTTAGGTTTATCTGACTTCTTTTTGTTTGAGATGAAGGATTATCTGACTTCTTAATCATGAGTCTGAATTCTCTCATTTTTTTTAATAACGAATTTTCTTTTCTTTTTTCGCTTTTTTATTTTAGGACTATTTGCATCTACAAATTTGATTAACACACTCATTAGATTTTTACACCCGCAAATTTTATAAACATAACCCAAAATTTTCTCAAATATCTTTTATTTATAAAAGTTTTAACTTTTTCTAATTACCGATAAGGCAAATATCGATGCCGGCGGTGTTAAGGTGGACGGCGGAGGTCGTAGGCGGTGACCGTGGTGGTGGGCTCGCCTCGCTGCTGCTTCCGCTGTAGGTGGGTTAAGGGTTATGCTATTCAGAGTTTTTTTTCTCGTTTGCTGTGATCAAAAATCTGCAAAAAAAATTAAAATCGTTCCATTCTTTTGCAACAGTGATGGAATGGATCAACCAAAAAAAATTATGTCCTAGCAATAGCATTATCAATGCATGCCTACTTAATTCTTTCAGGTCAAATGAAATATGCCCAAATTTAGATCAACCTACAATTCAAAAGAGAAAAGGGTCAATTCAGCAACATGCAATACATCGCCGAATTCAGAAAAAAATATATATGATATATATGATTTTTTTAGGTGACAATCACGTATGGAGGATTAAATTTATAATTTTAAGTAATTTTAAGGATCTTTTAATCTTTTTATTTAGGGTTATAATGGTCTATTAAAATTTTCTAAATTTTGATGTGTGTGTTAATCAAATTTGTGGGTGCAAATATACGTGCCTCTTTATGTCAAATTATAATTTGGAAAAGACTCAACTTCATAATTTTGTTTGCTTCAGCCACCGCTTTTTTTAAATTAAGGATGTGCACCTACATGTCGAGAACGAATATTGCCACCCCAAGAACGAGGAAGGCACCCCCAAATTTGATATTAAAAAAAAAAAAAACCTCAAAAAATTAAAAAAATGGCGAAAATACCCTTTTCTTCTTCTCCTCCTGCTCTCCCTCCCCCTTTACCTGCCGCCCCCTCGCTGGTGAACTCCCCCTGGCCGCCCCCCTCACCAATGAACTACCCCCTCGCCGACTCTCCCCCGGCATCACCTCCCCCTCGTCAGCTCTCCCTAGGCCCCTCCCCTCCCCCCACATGCCCCTCCCCTCCCCAGATTTGTTCGGCCAGACTCTAGCCGAACAGATCCAGGGGAGGGGAGGAGGCTGGCGGGGCCGGGGAGGAGGGAGAGGCCTAGGAGGGGGAGGGCAGGGGGAGCACCGGAAGAAGGAGAGGGGAGGGATGGGCGGGGGAGGGGAGGGAGAAGGTTGGGGACGCAGAGGGGGAGCGTCAGGGAGGTCCGGGGGGAGGGGGAAGCCCGGGGAGGCGAAGGGGGAGGATGAAGGGCAGTAGGGGTCGCCGGAGGAGGAAAAAGGAGATGGAGGAAAGGAGGAGGAGGAAGAAAAAGAGTATTTTGGACTTTTCATCATGGGTGAAATGGATAATAAAAAAATAGCACATTTGTAATTTTTTTTTTCTTTTTTCTTTTTTTTGGGGGGGGGGGGGGGGGAACCTTTCTCACTTTTGAGAGTGGCAATATCCGTTCCCCCACATGTCAAGCGCTGAAGCACTAATCAGCGATTAAAGACGAAAATGCCCCTAAGTAATCGCTTCAAAAATGCGGAACACTTTGAAAATGCCTTATTTTTTAGTACTATGACTATCGCAGTCCTCACAAAATCATTACAGTATAAAGGACTATGATTATGATCGCAGTCCTTACAAAAATTGCTTATTTCTGAGGAATGCAATTATGATCGCAGTCCTCACAAAATGATCGCTACCGTATTTTGACAATTGTGATCATGATCGCGGTCCTCATAAAATGCACTATTTATGAGGACTGTGATAAAAATGACATGTTTCTCATTTTATAGAACTGTGATCATGATCGCAACCTTTTTTATTAAGATTGTGACCATGATCGCAATATTCACAATAAATATCCTATATTTGAGTCTTTATGAGGACCATGATTGCGGTCCTCATAAAATGCCTTATATTTGAGTTTTTTTTGGATTACGATCATGATCGCAGTACTCACAAAATGCCCTATGTCTGATTCAGTGGTCACAAAGGACTGAGAGCATGAATCAAAATCCTCATATTAGCATCCCCATCATCATCAGATCCCCATCTACTGACATCGAATGATCCCTAATACTTTTCAGAACTAAACACAAACAAAACTTATCACGAGCACGATCAAAACGAGATCTGTAAAAAAGTCGATACCAAAAAAAATTATAGGGGCTACGACCCCGGGAAGGGATTCCCGCTCCCCTTCCAACCCCCACGGTGACCTGACCGTGCAGATGGACCTGCAAATTACTCTGCGCCAGGGTCAAGGTTGAGGGAAGAGCAACGTCAAGGACAATGGGAAAGAATAAAATTGGAAATGAAAATATATAAATAAGTAGTGGTTGAGAGAAATCAATTTATGCTGACATGGATGAGGCTGTATCGAATCAAATTATGACACTGAGTTTTTTTAATTATGAAGTAAAGCAAGTGGCTGTAGCGAAATATTCCTTTATTTTCTTTTTAAATGCGAACTTTAGGTGGAAATATGATTAATTGCGTAAGTTGAGATTTAAACTTGAGTTATTTTGATATCTAATAATACAAGGATTGTTGGGCCCCTTGGGCCTATTGATCCTAAACCCACAAACTCAGAGATAGGTTGGCCCATAAAGGCCCACAACTCAGTTACAAGAACAAGTGATGGCAGGCTCATCATCGTGTTGACCATCGTATCCCTTCATACAACTTATATAGAAAGGTCTCCCAGTAACTAGGAGGAGGAAGCAGTACCATTTTATTTGCTTTTATTTACTTTATATCATATTGAACTCTAGGATCCTCAGAGGGGTTTTGGTCACTCAATCCTCTAACGATTCTGTCTTACAGATTATCTCAAACTCTCAAAGAATTACACTTTCTTATCTCAAAATTCTAGAAGCAGAGCGAGCCTCAGACCCGATCTAGTAGACCGAGGCCCAGTTTCTCACACTTCATCAATATCAGATTAACATCTTTATTATTATTATATCAAAACTTTTAAAGTTGTGAGAAGAGATGAGAGAAATATACTGTACTCTAATATAAACTGTGTGGCTTAAAAACTATAAATTTTCAATCATGGAACAATAAAGGCTTTAACACGTACTCATTATTCAATCATGCTTTGGTAGGAGAGCAATGACACTTAGAGAGTGAGACCTGAGTATAATTTTTATGGCCCTAACAATTTCACTCTATCAATGAATAGTTATCCACATATCACTAGTCTGATTAGCATTACTGTAAATAAATATGTTTAAGTTAACTTTTGAATGAAAGCTTGATGCTGTCTTTGGTAACAGTTCTTTTCTTTTCCTTTTTTTTTTCCTTTTTCATTTTTCCCCTTCCTCTTTTTGTAAGATTAGTACTGTAGCTAGGAGACATAAATCAGAGACTCCAATAAGAAATTCTCCTGTGTGGACTATATAGATTCTAAATATATTTGGCACCTTAATAGCCAATTAGGTCATATCAAACAAATCAAGTACACAAAATTTTAATTTAATTCAATTCTAGCAGCATGTCCTTGTTGACATTCACACTTAACTCCTAATTGTCAGTCACATGTGTGTAGTAAATAGCTAATAACTGTCAAATCACATCTTTTATATTCTTTTTATATATCAAGGTTACATTGAAATTCATAATTCTGGTAAATTTTTTAGTTTTATTTCACATTCACTGAAAGGTACTTATCAAATCTAAAATTCAAAAATAACACAAAAGACACTGGCATTTTCACCTGGCTACTTGCTGCTATTGCCAAAAGAACCACAATAATCCAAGACAACATATTCTCTTGGGATCTCCCCATTCAACCATTTGCTAACAAGAAGGGTAATAATTTTTGGTTCCCGCTGCGTCACACATCACACAGTAAGTTATTGGGTATGCTTTCTAATGAACACCGATTTGAATCTCCTGAGATGTGACTTGTGTGAAAAGAGAAAAATAATAATTTTTATATCCGCATTTTAGCTTACCACTTGGCATACCCAGCAACTAAAGTAAATGAGATTTATATAACTTGGATATCAGTGACATGTAAGAGGGTCCACTTGTTTTTAGTGTGGTGTATGCCCTCATGTGGGTATGAAATTTATTTTCCTCATAACAATTGCATCACTAGACAGACAAAAGCTTGTGTCACATCTTCAACTCTTGATTTGAGAAGCATTCAGAACAAGCTGCCCTTGTGGTTCAAACTTGGTTTCAAACTGACAACCCAATCCCCATGTGCCCAATCAAAACTCTTGACTGACACACACCCCACCTCCCAAATATTCCCCTCTTTGTAACTATCAACAAAAACCCATGTCTATTTCTCTCTGAGTTCAGTCTTCTTCTTCTAGAGAGAGAAAGAGAGACACACAAAATGAACAAGTGCTTCTTTATGAGTGAATCTTTTCCTAACTATTTTCAATTGCTAGGTGAGCTGCTGAAGGAAAAGGACAAGGAGAAGAGGAAATAGGGAGCAATAGCTTTGTCCTTGTTTTTCTTTAGATTCTCTCATGCTGAAATTTATTTGATCCACAAAGAGCTAGTATTTGTTAGGCTAGGGCAACGTAGCCGCAAAATTTGGGTGAGCAGTCAAAGGAGTAGAGATGGGGACCACACATGAAAGTGGAGATGTGGGGTGCAAAAATAATAATAATAATAATAATTTGAGGGGAAAAAGAAAGGTCTTTTGAATACTATATTGTCGGTCATTTTGAATTCCCAAGATCTAGAATGATGATGGTGATGGTGGCGGCCAGTCTCAATGTGTTTGTATTCCAATTGCCCATGAGCAATTTGATGCTGGTGGGATTGGTATAAGTTCCATAATTTCAACATTTAACCAACGACCAGTCATTGTTGAAAAGATTAGTCTAATTTATATAAAAAAAATGATATTGATTTAAGGGATTGTATACAAAGGACATGCAAATTTAATCATGGACTTTTCTCGTACTTATCTTTAAATCATCATAATTATTCAATTACTCCTCACTTTTTTTAAAAAACAATCAAATTTACTTTCACTGTCAGCTGCCTTTAGTTTTTTAAATTTTAACAGTTTAAAAAGAAGATTACTATTTTACTATTATATATGGATCCCGCCTCTATTCTCTCTCTCTCCCCCCCCTCCTCTCCCCCCTTGAGACTCTCTCTCCTCCAAATCTCTCTAGTATCTCTCTCTCTCTCTCTCTAATATCACTCTTTCTGCTCTCATTGTGGATAAGAGAAGAAGGAGAAGAAAGAAGAAGAGGAGAAGGTGGAGAAGAGCAGGCGGCAGCCGGGCCGGTCACTGCCACCGACTACAGCGTGACCCATGGCCGGCACAGTTTTGACAGAGGAGAGGGTAAAGAGGAGAAAGGTATTAAAGGGATTTCAAAAAACATAACAAAAAAAAAAAGAGAATATATCTTTTGATTCTCTTTAACTGACAGTAGGGGTGGGTAAATTAGCATTTATTTAAAAACTTGAGAGGTAAATTAGCAATTATGATGATTTAAAGGGTAATTTTAGAAATACAAAAAATTCGAGAAGTAAATATGAGAAACACCCTTAATCATATTTTATAAAATATGTGATTAGTTTAGAAAACTCCTAGAAACTTTCTCAGTCAAAAAAGGAAAATATTTCATTAATAATGCTAAGATTCGTCCACAATCTAAATTTTTTTATGGTTTGCAAAAATGTTGAAGAAGTAGCACGTACGTATAGTTGATAGCTTTTGCTTACCTTTCCGCATAACAACAGTAGCAAGCTTTTCTTGTCAAAAGGAAATAGATAGGTATGCTGCAATGTTGGGCCAATTCATCCCAAAGTGGAACTGAAGGTCAAAGAAGAGAGAGCCCATCATAACATGAGAATTCCCACTTTAAAATTTCTTCTTTGTTTTTCTTTTTCTCCTTTGCAAATTCTCACTTTTAGATTTTACCTAAAATAAAAAGACCAAAAAAACAAAGAGAAAATAATTCACTTTTATTGCTTAAATTTCCTGCAAATAAGCCGATGTTTTGAAGTATCTCTTGCTTGAAAAGACTTGAGTCAAGTTTTTAGAAATACATATTAGGAAAAACACTTATACAATAAATTAAAATTTAAGTTGCCAATTAAAAATATTTCCAATTAAGAGGAGCCATCTCCCTTTCCTCCATCAAATAACCCGACAAGTAAGTTGTCTTGTTTGAGTTTCCTAGAAAAAAGATGTCAAGCTTAATTAGTATAGGTTTACATTCTGTGCAAACTGGATTTCTATCTCAATAGTTTTTTTATTTAACAAACTCAATGTCTTTTCTCACTCTTTAGCCTCGATTTCTGTATGTTTCTTGTTCTTCTCTTAATTTTGTTTTATTATTTTCTCTTTAATGAAACAGAAAAGATCATATCCACATTGTTAGAATATGTTCTCACTTAAAACAAGATTCTAGAAAACAGCACAAGATTCTGTCCTCACAAAATTGTCTCTCTTTATGCACATAGCATGCATCTAGTTCATTGCACATGCTCAAAGAGTGCTATATATTGCATCCCAATGCTCCCCACTCTCTCTCTCACTCAAGTGTGCATTGAACTTGGAAAATCATAATATACAGGTACTAGTACTGTTGCATCATGGCTAACTGTTGTATTCTGCTTGAGGTTTGTAATTAAATACTTCTTGGGTTCTGAAATCATCAGTTAATGTCAAAACAAAATGAAAATTTAAGCATCAAAAGGCTAAAAACTAGCATTCTTCAATGCACTTTCGGCACAAGTAAACTCTACCCAACAACCCACAATTATCTCCTATGGATCCTCACCTTTGAGTTTCACTAGTTGAGTCACTTCCATGTGGAGACTTTCACCATTGACCTAAGTTCAGTCATTGGATCTATGCATGTAACTCCTTATGTTTTGTGATAATTATAGAACCCCATGCACTGCCTATTTTCATGCGAAATCCCTTTTGTTTTAAATTTTGTTTTTCAAAAAATCTTTAAAAGGTTGTGTATTCTAATCCCCTCCTCGTTCTCAAGAAGTGAGTGGATTGTTTGAACTAAATTTGTAGGATTCTCTAGAAGACATATTGTGTATTGACTCAACTTCACCGTATACAAAGGCTATTAAAACGCGATTTCACGACATGCAGAGAAGCGTGTGAAGATTACTAGTAGTTTTGTGAATATTAGATTTTTATGATTCATATGTTCATATGTGCACAATAGACGTTTCTGTTGGAGTTGTGCCTTGTATCCGGTGTATGATTCTTCGTCTACCATATGGATTCATGCATGACTTTTTGTATCCGTTATTTTGAAAGCCTAAATGATGTCACGTCTCTTTGTCTGCTACATGACTCCTTAGATTCTCCATCAAATGACATATGTAAGTGGTAGTGGGCTAGCACTTATATATATGGATGTCTTTGAAACGTAAGAGGTGGCTTAGCAAGAATATAATTCTCTCATTGTGTGAGAATGAGAGAGGGATGTGAGAGAGTGAGGTTAAAGAGAAGAGAGCTCTCTTGTAATCCTTATAATATTTCTTATAATGATATCTTGTATCGGTGCCCTATGGAGTAGGTCGAATTGATCGAACCACGTAAAAATCATAGTGTTTTCTTTATGTGTATGTGTATGTGTTAGCTATCTTTCATTAGATCGGATTTGAGAAGGCATTAAAATCCCCAACAGTTTCTTTCGCCTTGTGATGAGATTTCTTCCACTTAAATTTCTGACAGAATCTAATTAAGATCAGGGTACACCCAAACAGTTAAATCAATCATAAAACAAATATAAAATGGGCAAATAACCAAAGTGCCAAACATCACCCTTACAAGGTGAGACCCTAACGAAATATAAACTTTTCTTAGATGCTGGCCTTTGTGCCTTAGTGCCTACAAAAACCTCAGATTCACCCCCAAAAATTTTATTAAAATTTCCCCACATAATTTAGTCAGGTTGATGGCTCGAGGCTGGCCTCAATATTATCACTTTTGCCACTAGATAAATTTCTTACTTTGGTAGGTAACTGACCTAAGTTTTAAGGATATCCCCATTATATTCCTCTGACAAGTGCTATTATTATCCACAGCATTTGCTTCACTCTCACGAGCCTTGTGATTCCTCTGACTCCCTCATCAGAGTCTTTAATGGGGAAATATTTTCTTGGATGGCTAAGTTTTGAGACTTGACTGTCTCTCCTATTAGTCATTCGTTAGATAAATACGAATAACTTTGGTAGATTTGAATGAGATGAAAAATTAGCATCATTTGTCTTTCCCTTTGTCTTCTTGTGTTTCCATTATCCAATGAATTCAAAGACAAAATAGCTTTCCAATTTCTCTAGAAACACACTTGCAACTTTCCTTGTTTTTTATCTGAGTCTCTCTTTTCTGCTGCTTCAATGAGTTTTGGTCTTAATGACTGTTCACAGGCTCCGTACACCGTTTTTCTTTCATTTTAACTCTAGAATCTATAGAAAACAACCATTGCTTTGTTTTGCTGTGCAATTATAGTCCTTTTGATTCAGTACAATCTGCAGGCAGGGAAACAAACCAGCTCTGGCTTTCTGCTCTCTCCTCTTTGATTTGAAGTGTCATCGGAAACCTTTCTTTCTTTTTTTTTCTTCTTCTTTTTTTTTTTTTTTTTTTTGATGTGTGTATATATGTTTGTGTTTATGAGTACTACTAGTTGATCACACTTGTTCACATATTAGAGATGAGCATCCCTCACTTGTTCAGGTGCCCAATTAGCCTGGATCTGTTCACTGATCCGGTGACATTGAGCACAGGCCAGACCTACGATCGGCCGAGCATTGAGCGGTGGCTCGCGGGCGGCAATGCGACATGCCCAGTCACAATGCAGCGCCTGCAAGACACGTCGCTGGTCCCGAACCGCACCCTGCGGCACCTCATCGACCAGTGGCTGCTCTCCGTGCCCCAGCAAACGCATTCTAATTTCCAGGATAATGGCACAGGTACTGCCTCCTCGCTGGCTAGCCTGAAACTGAGCCTGCAGTCACCGGACTCCGCTGCGACGACGAAGCTCGAGATACTGAAAAAGGTCAGAATTCTCTCGGCGGAATCTGACACCGGCCACGCCTGTTTGATCCAACTGGGCTACTTCCCTCTGCTGCTGCGATTGCTGTTTCAGACTCCGATCGATTCAGAGCTCGCTGAAGTAGGCCTGGATTGTGTTCTGAGCTTATTGCCTTCAGCCCAATTGGACTCCCTTAACATTCTCAACAATGAGTCCAACTTAGCTTCATTCTTGGTTTTGTTGGAGCAAGGCAATGTGAGGATCAAAACAGGCCTGTGTCACTTGCTAGCAACAATTTCTGCCACAAAAGCAACGCAAGAGCTGTGCTTGATTCTCGGGCAATTGCGGCCAGTTCTGCAGGCTGTGGTCTCTCTTCTGCACAATCGAACCGACGGCCAGGCGTCCGAGGCGGCGGTCCGAGCAATCTCAGGCGTTTGCTCACTGGAGGCCAACAGATGCAATGCAGTGGCAGAGGGAGCAGTGGATGCTCTAGTGTTTTATCTGATCACGAACTCGAGTGAGAGAAGAAAGACTAGCTCAGTGGCATTGGCCACATTGGCCACACTTGTAGGTACAGACGCAGGAAAAAATGCATTGATCAAGAACTCGAGTGCAGTTCGAGTTCTGGTCAAGTCTGTGTTCAGGGTTTCAACAGCGTCAGCGGCGATGGACGACGAAGGGAGCGAGCACGCGGTGGGGGTGCTGTTGGTGGTGTGCCGCGAGTCAGCGAAGGCGAGGGCAGAGGCGGTGAACGCCGGGGTGTTGACGCAGGTGCTGCTGCTGCTGCAGAGCCAGTGCGGGTGCAGGGCCAAGGCCAGGGCCAGGGCCCTGCTCAAGCTGCTCAGGTCCGCGTGGGCTAAGGACGCTGGGTGCTAATTTTACCATGTTGGTTAGTTGCAATACAAATTGGCTCCTCCTCCTTGTTGTTCTTGTTTGAGATGTTGATAGTTTTTTCTTTTTTATTGGTTTCTCAATTACTGATTAATTTAAGATGTTTTACAAGTGCGATTGGTCTGTGATTGATTTTAGGTGAGATATATCACGTCTGAGAAAATATCATAGATAGAAAAATGAGGGAAATTAGTTTGAGTTTTGAAGGGGTTAAGCTTGATGTGGCAACTAAACCTAATGGGACTATTCTTTGATTTATGGTCTTGAGTTAGATTAGTATATCTAATATGTTAAACTTGCCCATGGGACATGATCTTGATATGTTCGTCTGAGGTCAGTGAGATCCTCTTATTGTCGAGAATATGATATTAAATAAGAGTCATGATGTTGAGTTGGTAACTAATGATAAAATAAGCAATACATTTTCTATATGCTCATTGTCTGCACTGTACACAAGAGCAATAAATCCTTGTCTGTGTTGTTCTTGTGTATAGAAAGCAAATATAGATTGTAAAATTGTTTCCTAATAAAATTTTGCATGAAAATTCACGAACTCTTCTCATTGCTCTGTAGGAAGATTGTTATATTTCACAGTAATGGGAAGATACTTGATGAAAATGGAATAATTATCAAAGAGTAAGACAAGCAGAAAATCACAGGTTAAATTGTTGCAAGAGAGAAGAAGTATCTCTCTGGAAAAGGAAAGGGGTTGTGATTTCTTATTTCCATCCTTTAGGGGGAAAAAATATTGATGACAATAGAATGAATAAACTTTGTTGAATTATTTATTTATTTATTATTATTACTACTACTATTAGCCCAGCCCCAGCACCCACACACACACACACACACACAAAAAATCTTTTTTCTTGGGTCTTAAGTAAGCAATTTATTGAAAAAGAGTTGTATAGATCAAAGATTCAAAATAAAGACAATAAATAAACAATTTAATAATATAAGTCTACAAACCATAAATACGTTTCTCATTTCATTGGTATTATTATTTGGTAAAGTGTCATCATTGGATGACTCTATTATACAACTCTATGGATTCTCTGTTTAACACAAGACTGTTGAAAGTCTTGCAGTGAACACATGCGGCACATAGGGTTTGATGTAGATTTATTAGAACAAGTATTGTTTCTCTCTCTTTCTTTGAAAACCACATATATTTGACTAAGACTTCAACCCTAGCAAGAATAGATTGATGGAGGGTATGATTAAGATTAGGGCTAAGGGATCTTGGACCTCTCTAGGTTCAATTATTTTAGGCAACAGCTACACCTCTCCTTAAGGAAAAATGTAACCATGCACTCAAAAATTTCTAATTTAATCAAATTAATTTTTCCCCCTCTTTGGATGAGCACATCATTTATATCAGAAACACATGGGACCAAATTCATGTGGAGCCTATGGCATTAGGTTTACCCTCCAGATCTAGGACACCTTAGTCCTCAACTATCAGACCACTTGATCACAAAATTTTTGAACGTTTCATCAGAAAACAACAAGAAGAAAATCTGAAAAAAGGAAAAGGAAAAAAAAGATGAATTCTTGATCTCTAACAAAATAAAGGTCGGTTTTGTTGTACGAGGAGCTTTCTTTTTCTTCTTATTTTTTGAGTTTTCTACATAGTTTAAATCTTCATATTAGTATGGATATCATCAAGTGATTTCTAGTATCAATATTGTCAATATCGACTGTCCATATTGATTATATATTGGCAATATTAAACTCGATACCGACAGATATTACATGGTAAATATTGTATCGAGTATCTCAAAACAAGAAATATATATATATATATATATATATATATATATATATATATATATATATATATATATATATATATATATATATATGGGCTTACTATACCTCAGCCTGCAGGCTGAGAGAGTTTCTCAGCCTGCGGGACGTGGCTGAATATAGGCCACACATCGGTCGCAGAGTGTGGGCGCAAAAAAAAATCAAAAAATCCCGCCTAAACAATCGTGAATCAAAATGACAAAAATACCCCTTTTAAATGACGACTGCGACTTCTAGCATTGAAAAGTTAAAAAACATTCCATGGTCGCAGACTTAATACAGAATAAAGAATACCAGACAAAAAATGCTATCGTATAGCAAGTGCGACCTCCTTCGGTACTGCGACCAAATTCGCAATCTTCTTTCTCATGCCTTATGTAAAAGAAGTAATTAATATTATATCTACCGTGATACAACAACAGTCTAGAAAAAAGAGACGCACTAATGTTAATCTCCGAGAAAGGAAAGATGTGCACCATACGTAATCTAAAAGATATAGGCAAACAATTCTATAAAAAGTTAATTTGTACTTCACGTATTAAACCATACTCAACCGTCCCCTGTAACAATTATTGTTACTATTCATGTTCTTCCACAATATTTATCTTTATATAATGCTTGTAACTAATATATTATCTCATACCTACAAACTATATTTTTGCTCTACCTTTTCAATTTGATTACAAAAACTTTTTAAAAAAAATTCATTCTGTCTTCCCCACCTTCTTCCTCTGATCACGTAGATTTCAACTTCAATCTAAAGATATAGGCAAACAATTTATAAAAAGTTAATTTGTACTTCTGATTCTCCCGCAATAAATCTTCAATTAAAAAAAAAAATTTTTTTTACCACTTCTTACCATACTCAACCATCACCTCTAACAATTATTATTACTATTCATGTTCTTCCACAAATATTCACCTTTATATAATACTTATTACTAATATATTATCTCATACCTAAAAACTATATTTTTGCTCTTCCTTTTCAATTTGATTTCAAAAACTTCCAAAAAAAAATCATTCTTGAATCATGTCTTCCTCATCTTCTTCCTCTGAACACTTAGATTTCAACTTCAATCGTTCCCCCACCGGTCCTTTGTCTTCAGGATATTCTAGTGAATCTGATACCAGTCTGGACTTCACTCCTTTTGACTATCTCACTACATCAAATAATGTATTAACCGATCCTCCTATTCATGATGATAATGAAGTTTTCATGTGGGTTAGTGAAGAAGACATTATTCCTCTGCCACTTGACGGAGACATGCTTGATGAAAGCATGTCCTCTGATGCTGTAGGCTCGCTTCCTAGTAACGGGTCAGACGAAGAGCTTGATAGAGACGATCCATTCTGGGAGTTCATCGGTGAAACAAAAAAACCTCAAAAACAGCAAGATGATGAGGAAATAAGTGATGAAGAGGAAGAGCAGAAGAATGAAGACGATGAATCTCCTTATGATGGTGATGATGACGAGGATTAGGATTTCCTGATCTTCTAATATTCAATTATATTTTGTCATCTTTTAAAAGCTTTTAATTCTATTTTTTTTGTAAGGTCTCTTTCTCACTATATTAACTTATAAGCTCTTTTAATTACATATCCAAACTGCGACTGCTGCTCTTAAACACTGCGACCATAGTCGCAAACCTACTACGGATGCAATTTATGGTCGCAGTTAATCATTTATCAGTTACCAATGCGACTTTGGTCGCAATAATGTACTGTTTTGGAGTTCAAAGTAATTTAAAGTTATAGTGTATTAACTTTTAAACTGTTTTGGATAACTGAACAGTCACCTAGGAAGTATACAATTTTTGGGAAAAGATAGAAAATATATTTGAGAGATATTCACGTGGTCCGAGAGCTTAAACCTTTTGGAATTCCGGATTAAAAATATATAAAGGGTCATGAGCAAAGGATTAAAAACATACTAAGTTATTTTTGTTCAAACTCGTTACTCTCACTGTTCGGAAAATACATTCAAAAAATGTCTTCACCATCACCACCGTCTTCACCGGAAAGAAGCCAATACATTCAAACAATGTCTTCACCATCACTACCGTCTTCACCGGAAAGAAGCCAATCATCAAATGATGATTTTATGTTTAATTCTGAAACAATGTCTCGCTACGGGTAAGAATCTGAGCTTGATACAGACGACCCTTTCTGGGAGTTCATTGATGAACCAAAACACAAACATGAAGAGGAAGAAAGCAACGATGAGACTGTACCTGAAGAGGAGGAAGAGACAGAAGACGAAAGCATGACTCTTGACGACGAATCTGATTACGATGGTGATGACGACGATTAGAAGTTAAAAAATTGTATTTTGTTTTTCTTTTAAATATATATAAATCAGTTTTCTAAAGTTAATTGTGTGAATTACATTTTTTACTACTATGTATTGGTTGAAATACTGCGACCATGGACGCAGACTTAATAAATACACTGCGACCTTGGTCGCAGTTGCTGGACTTTAGTCTTAATCAACAACAACACTGCTACCTTGGTCGCAATTTCTGACCGTAGTCTTAATAAAATAAACTGCGACCTTGATCGCAGTTGTTGGTGTTTAGTCTTAATAAAATACACAGCGACCTTGGTCGCAGTTGCTGGTCTTTAATCTTAATCAACAACATCATTGCGACCTTGGTCGCAGTTGGTGGTCTTTATAAATAATCAACAACAACACTGCGACCTTGGTCACAGTTGATGGCCGCAGTCTTAAAAAAATAATCTGCAATCTTGGTCGCAGTTGCTGGTCTTTAGTCTTAATCAACAACAACACTGCGACGAGGTGACACGTCACCGCAGCAGTTGCTTAGTCGCAGTTTTTGGTCGCAATGTCGACCCTGATCGCAGTTGTTTTTGTTTGCACTGTAGTCTTATGCGACCTTGGTCGCAGTGTCGTCTCTGGTCCAAGTTGTTTTGTTTGCATTGCATGACTGAGACCAAAGGTCGTAGTTTATTAAAAAACAAATATGCTTTTTATTTATGTCCACGCATTTATCTCCAGGCATGTGAAAATGATACAAAACGATCTCTTATACAATAAGATTGAGTGTTACAATATAGCAGTACAAAGAAAACTAAACATCAAAAAGAGCCATTGTTGACTAAGAGCAGTGGTGTTATTGAGGTCTTTTTATTTATGTCCAGGCATTTATCTCCAGGCATGTGAAAATGATACAAAAACGCTCTCTTATACAATAAGATTGAGTGTTACAATATAGCAGTATAAAGAAGATTAAACATCAAAAAGAGCCCTTGTTGAATAAGAGCAGTGGTGTTATTGAGGTCCCCGTGTATTAAAAAACTGTGGACGTCGAGGACCATGACTTCTTCCCTTGTGGACGAACATCGATCAAGTTCACCGGCCAAAAATATTCTCCCAGAGGCCCAGCGAACCTGAAAAAAGGACAATCAAGCTCTGGGTCATCTTCGTGCATAGGGTCATCTTCATCCATGGAGGCAGGCCCCTGTTAGAGACTCTGAAGAAGGCGGAAATTCTCAGAGAAATTGCTCTCAAATGAAAACAGTCTAATTATGGGCTGTTAAAGGGAGAGTGTGAGCCCTATTTATAGCCAGCCCATAATAACCATAATTAATGGTTCATTAATAGAACCGTCGGCCTTAATGGTCTCAATGAAGAGCCGACGCGTGGACAACAGCTTCGGAAAACAACGAATGGTGCGGGTTCGTCAACGTAGACTTGACGATAAAAAGATCTCATAAAATCTTTATAACAGGTCGCGTCTCACGGAGTGACTCCAAGTCGCATCAGACAACAGACAACTTTTCATTTTTCATTTAGATTCAAAAAAATGACTTAATCCAAAACAACACTTAATAAAACAACAACACGGCGACCTTGGTCGCAGTTGTTGGCGGCAGTCTTAAACCAAAACAGCAGTGTCGACCTTAGTCGCTATGCATGTTAATCTAAAGGAAAACACTTACTTAACGTACTGCGACCAAAGTCGCAGTCCATGTAATGCAACCTTAGATTGCAGTTGCTGGCCATCTTTATCAATAACAACACTGCGACCTTGGTCGCATTTAACCATGTACACCGCGACCAAAGTCTTTGACTAAGGTCGCAGTTTAAATGTACAATGCGACCAAAGACTCTGACTACATATATATATAAAAAAAATAAACTATAAAGTAGAATTTTATCGCAGGCTGAAAACATTGATCTGAAAAGATTTTATATTTTCAAAAAAAAATTTATCCCAGGCTGAAAAGGAGAAACTAGATCTTTCAAAAAAGAGGTAAAGAAATAAGGCGAAAAGTAATTTATATCCTATAAAGAGCGGCAAAATAAAAGGGGGGAAAAATAATAATAAACAATAAGGAAAAGTTATCATAAGGGGTATTTGGTAATTTAACTTCTCCCTAAAAGCGGGCCGCAAGTCAGTGAGGTGACAAATCGAGCCACGTCACCGCAGGCTGAGAGAGTACTCTCAGCCCGCGGGCTGATATACATTTCTCTCTCTCTCTCTCTCTCTCTATATATAATATATATATATATATATATATATATATATATATATATATATATATAATATATATATATATATATATATATATATATATATATGAGGAATCTGTACCTAGCCGCCAGCTCAGAGAGGCTGGCGCAACGTGGCTGAATTTCAATCACAATTTTGGGTGCTGATACCATGATCGCAGTTTTTTATGAGAACTGTGATTAAGTCGCAGTGTTTTTATGAGAACTGCTGTCATAGTCGCAGTCTTTTCTAAGGACTGCGACCAAGGTTGCAGTCTTTTTCTAAGGACTGCTACCATAGTCGCAGTCCTAATTACACTGAAAATATATAATTTTTTAGAACTGCGACCATATCACAGTTGACTGCGACCATGTTGCAGTAAGTTGCGATCATATTGAAGTGACAGCTGAGAGAGTCTCTCTCAGCTGGCAGCTGAGGTACATCTCTCTCTCTCTCTCTCTCTCTCTCTATATATATATATATATATATATATATATATATATATATATATATATTATATATATATATATATATATATATTCGAGGCCGAATCCTTCTCACTCAAATACCAACATCCGACATTCAAATACAAGATCCACTCTGTTAAAGTTGATCTATATTATTTCAAGTATCTATAAACTAAAAATCAAGTGTTTTGAATACTTTTTGCCCATGCATCAAGTAGGAAAAAAATGGACGGCCTAAATAGTGAGTTGGTTAGTTTAACGGTATAAAACATTTGAAACATTACAATAATTGGTTTGTAGGGGTTTTTAAATGTTTAGATCATAATCAAATGACTGGATCGCGAATTTGTATGTCTAAAGAGATAGATCTAACCAACTCACTACTTTCGGCCGTCCATTTTGCGCCGTTTGATGAATGGGCAAAAATTACTCAAAGCACTTGATTTTAGGTTTATATATATATATAATATATATATATATATATATATATATATATAATATATATATATATATATATATATATATATATTAGAGAGAGAGAGAGAGGAGAGAGAGAGAGAGAGAGAAAGAGAGAGAGAGTTAGGATGTTAGGGTGTTAGAATCCATCATCATGAGCCATCAATGGCTCTTGCAAGAGCAAAGCCAAGTAGGGAATATTAGATTCATGTGGATTATTAAGTAAGAAGTTAGCAAGTTAGTGGTTAGTAATTAGTTGCCATAAGAGAAAATTAGCTAAACATGTAAAAGGAGTTAGAGAAGAAAACAAAGAGAGGTAAAGAGAGAACCTTTCATAACTTGTCACCTTCTATTATAAGCACTCTTACTTTTCAACCATGTACCGCTCTCTCTCTTATTTCAAGATCTAAAAGAAATAGAAAATACAAAGAGGAGGAAGAAGAAGAACTAAACTAAACTACCCTAAACTACAACATGGAAAGAAACTACCCTACTCTCTGGATATTTCCCTAAAGAACCCCCAAGGGGGTAGTTATAGGCACCAGGGGAAAGGGGGCCAGGGGGACAACCTCTGGCCCAAAACACTGGCGCGGCCGCGCGGTCGCGAAAATGCGGCCAGAGCCACGTTTCCGCGGCTGTACTTGGGTGGCGCGCGTCGTGCTGCCTGATGCGCGCTGCCGATGGTCCCCCTGTCGGCTGCATGTCCTGATTTCTGGATTTGGGCCCCTGATTTTGATGAAATCACCCTCTAAAGTTAATGACTAATCTTTATAGGCCTTTAATCACCCATTAAATGATAATTTTTGGTCTTCTTCTTCATTTTCACACCATGGACCTAGAATCACAAAAGAAGACCATTATTAGTAGTATTTATTATAAAATAAATGTGAAGATGTATGAAATATGCAATTTTAGAGACTAATCATCTCCCAGAGTGTTGATGCCTACCTCGCGAGTTGTTGAGCCCAGCCCTACTACCGAGGTTTTTAGTGGTAAAGCCCCGATCGCTGAGACCTCCTGAGTCCAATTATCGTCTTTGCCGTCTGAAGAGCACGGATATTCTTCTGGCGAGGAAGTCGACTTCGGCGATGAACCCATTCTTCCTGATACCAACAAATTCTTGCATATATCAGAGGAAGAGATGCAGGTGTATGTCCCTGCGATGGTTCCACCGACAGGAGAGATTGCTATCACTGAGGGTATTTCTTCTATCCTCCTTGAGTGTTTCTCCATCAGGTTGGGAGAGTGTTTTAACATTTCCTTTCTTTTGCAGGGGTGGCCACCGGAAGTGAAGCCACAACTTTTTCTCACATTGCTGAGATGATCTAGGAACTGGCCCAGCAGGAGGGTCTCGAAGTTCCTGCTACTGGGATGCCTCATGAGGGTGTATCCACTGAGATCTGGGAACCCTCATCTCCAAGCGGCTTGTCTAGAGATTTGCCATCTTCAAATCCTCAACTTGGTAAGAGAGTAAAGACGTGCCGAATACTCTCCTTTTCATTGTTACCACTGACATTAATGTTATGATTGCAGAGAGTACTGGGGTAGCTCAAGTAGAGGATCCTATTGGGAGCCTTAGCGCAGAGGACAGCGCAGTTCAAGTTTCGGCCGATGAACCTAGTATTGTGGAGTTTGTTGCTACCTCGTTGCTGTGGAGGCTACCACAACAGTCGTCCCCAAGGTGTTGGCCTCGGCCTCAGCGTCGGAAGAGCCTGTTGTCAGCCTCGTCCCTGCACAAGTTGAGTCAGCTCTCAATTCTATAGATGTTACTCGTCCTATCACAGAGAGGGGATCCGGGAGTGCAACGACAGGATCATCTCTAGCCACCGACATCATGGAAGAACTAGCGCATCAAATGGTGCAACAATTTTTCGCTTCCATAAAGTCCTGCATTGAGTTGGTTCTTTCTGGGGGAAATTCCTTCGAGTTTACTCGGATACTTCTTGAGAATCAGAACGAGAACATCCGTCACAGTAGAAGTCCTGAGCAAGATAGGGCATATCTGATGCTGGTTGAACAGCTGGGGATATGCCTGAGGGAACTAAAGACCCTGAAAAAGGCTAGCTCGATGGATGAGACTCGGTTGACGCTGGGTAAGCTCCTTGCTGCTCAAGCACACGAGCGAAAAGAGATGGAGGAGCAAATGGCTGAAGAGGCCCGTCATCTCCACAACTTCCAAGCCCACTACCAAAGATTGGTTGACGATTTGAAGGAATCCGAGGTCGTCATCTAAAGTACGGAGCAAGTTATCACAACTGCTCAGGCTGTTATTGCTAAAGAGCAAGCCTTGATTCGAGTCAACGAGCAAAAACTTGCTGTCGCCAGAAAAAGACTGGAAGAGCTGAAAACTGTCAAGATATAGGTTTAAGAAAACCTTGCTGCTCATTCCTCCAGGTTGGAGTCTCTTCAGACGCAGCTGGCTACGAAGAGATTCTTATCAGAAAAGAGTTGCGGGTTCAAGCTTTGGCAGAAGCCGAGAAGGCACGCCAGTAGGAGATGCAGCTCCTCCGGGAATGGATCCATTCTTTGGCGTAGCAGGATTATTAGCCTTCTTCCCCTTTTTGTATTTCTTCATTTTTCCATAACAATCCATTTGTCAAATAAGAGAGTGTTCATGTTACTTTTATCAATTTTGAGTCAAATAATAAAAGTTATCAAATTCTTATCTCGTCTTTATCCTTTCTTTGTCTTTGAGAATTAGATGGACTCTTTGTTGCTTGGATGAACTTAGCTTTCATAGTCATAACCCTTAATTATTTGTGAAAACGCAGTCCTTAGTCATTTTGTTAGGACACGACCATGAATGATAAACTCAGGCTGCACAAAATTTATGATTGAGATGCGGCTCTCGTTTGTAGTGGAGACGCGGATAAGAGAAACGCGACTCTGAACTGTTGATGAAGACGCAGTTCTAGCTCATCAAGAAAGACGCGCGAATGATAAACTCAGGCTGTACTGGGTTTGTGATTGAGACGCGGCTCTCATTTGTAGTGGAGACACGGATAAGAGAAACACGACTTTGAACTGTTGATGAAAACGTAGCTCTTGCTCATCAAGAGAGACACGACTCTTAGCTATTTGGTGGGACGCGGCTCTGGCTCATCAAGAGAGATGCGACTCTCAGCTGTTTGGTGGGGACGCGGCTCTGGCTCATCCAGACGCCACTCTTAGCTTTTGAAGCGTCGCATGCAATCAGTTTTGGAGATCTCGTTGGATCTTTTAATGCCAAGTCGGCGTTGACGGTTGGGGAACCGTGACTTTGGATATTCCCGGAGCAACAATCCACGTGTCACCTCCACACTGGATTTGATATCCGTGCGGGAATTAAGGCTGATGGTTTTGATTTTTATGCCATTAATTATAAGCCTTATGGCTTGCCTATAAATAAGCCTCAGCCTCTTAACAGTCCTTTATCTCGACTGTTTTCCTTTGCGAGCATACGCTCTGAGGGACTTCGTCTTGATTGTCTGCCTTCCCTTCAAGGGCATGTGTTCTGACGAACAATAAGAACTCAAAGCTTCTATACTTTCCTTCAATCTTCTTCGAAGATTATCACTGTCAAGTGATTTCAAGATCAAAAAGTATTGCTTTAAGTGCTTTCACAGTCGTGCCTTGACAAATGAAGTCCAACTTCTATAGAATTCTTCCTCGGGTAGGAACTGTCTTTCGCCATGAAATACTCAGTCTCTCTGAAGTTCTATCTTCCCTATCCATGAAGAGACTTTGTCTCTTGATTTTCTCTTGAAATTTGATTGATGCACCCATGTTTTGTAGACGCGCCTTTTAGATTTCTTGATGAAACACGAGCTTATTGACTTCAAAGTCTAAGTCTTAAAAGTCTAAGTCTCAAGATCTTCAGACGCGAGTGTGATAAACTCTATGTTTGGATCTTGAAATGCGAGTTTTGTAAATGAAGCTAGCGTGTGGGGTTCTTGACTTAGAGAATTTTAAGTCTGCTCTTTTGAGACCTCTGGACGCGAATATGGCAAGCCCTGTGTCTCAGACGCGAGTGTGGCGAACTCCGCGTCTTGAAGTTACCTCAGGCAGTTTTTATGACCCGCGTCTGTGTTCTTGATTTATGCCTCGCGTCTCACATCTCGGACGCAAGTCTAAAACTAGACTGCGTTTGGATTTATATTCTCTGCATCGGTTAACTCTGCGTCTAGAGTTCATGACTTCAGTTTTGCGTTTGTGCCTCAGATTTTCTATTCCTGTCTTTGCAGAATTTTAACCTCGAGTTTTTGTTCCTTGCAGGTTCTGGCAGGCTCACGTCAGTCTTCTACGTCTTTGTCGTGTTCATGGGAGAATATTTAGACCGGCCAGCTTATTCGATTGGCGAGCACTCAGAGTGTCAGAACTCCTATCCGTGGGCAAGGAGGATCCGCATGGTTACTAGTACCCGTCAAGGCCTTATTGGACATGACGCACCAGTAATGCCCCGGGTTCTTCATGGTCACAGTGGGCATGACGCCTTTGAAGGTCACAGGAAAGAGGACGTCACCAGTAAGGTCTCGGATCCTCCCTTCACCAATCTTACTCAAAGGAGTGACAGCGACGAAAAGCCCATGCTCGTTCGATGACTTTCTGGTGGAAGAGATGCTCATTAAGCGAAGGATTACAGCCCACACCAGTTGGTCAGGTGAAATCAGAATGCTCCCCTGCATTTCGACCTCGAGAAACACCATTGTTCTCAAGAAGAGAAGAAGTCGATCTGCTTTTCCTTGCCACAGTCAAGAAGATGAGCTTTGTGTACCTTTGATTTTTTAAGGAGTGAGTGCAATCTTTCACTGAGTAATGGGACTTCTTTGTACTCCTCTGTTGTAACACTCAATTTTATTGTATAAGAGAGCGTCTTGTATCACTTTCATATGTTTGAATATCAATAAAAGTGACACTTTTTCTTGTCTTCTTATATGTCTTGACTTTCTCTTTGTATTGAAAATCAGACAAATAGAAGTAATTTCTTTTGATTTGCTAGAAATGTGATATTTACTTAGCAAGCCAAAAAGAAATTTAAAATTACTATTAGAGGTGTGATATTAACTTGACAGGAGTGGAATAATTTC
This sequence comes from Agave tequilana, assembly GCA_038442645.1. Classification (NCBI taxonomy): domain Eukaryota; kingdom Viridiplantae; phylum Streptophyta; class Magnoliopsida; order Asparagales; family Asparagaceae; genus Agave; species Agave tequilana. Next base: position 71,741 of record JAVJIF010006161.1, read on the forward strand.
TGTAGACTTGCCAATCTATCGATGAGAATGACAAGTGAAACTAGATCTATTGGAGATCTAGAAGAATCTTTACTGTCAGAGGTGTGATATTAACTTAACGGGTTGAATCAGATCTTATCAGAGGTGTGGTATTAACTTGACAAGAATGTGAGCTAGAGGTTGTTGGCCCAAAGGCCTTCCACTCTAGTTTTGATGATGATTAACTCATGTAGTTATGTGTATTAATAATCTTGTGATTTAGTTTCAGATCATTAATCAAGATATTAGTTGGTGATTAGCTTCAACAAGATGATTTGAAAGATTTCACATGTTGATTCAAGAGCCCGAGCGTCAAAGATCATGTATATCACTTGCTCGGTGGATCAAAGAGTTTTGGATCGAGTTAGCTTGGAGATTGCGCTCTACAAGAGGACATTGGTACCTAGTTTAGTTTTGTGTTTAGATTCAAATTGTAAAGATTAGAATAGTATGATATGCTCAAGTTCACAACACACACGTTTCATGTTTTGGTTTTCGATTTTTTGGTTTAACCGATCTTGGTTTGCATGAATAGATATTATATCAAAACAAGTTTACATGGTTTAATGTATATTAGATTTGTTCTATATACATGCATGCTTCAACTATTTAGACAAACTTAGTTTGATAGTCTATTTCATGTGTTTTATGTTTTGGTAATTCTAACAAAACATTTTTTGGAATTAAAGTTAAAAACATGGATATATATATGTTTCTTGTATATTGGATTTCTATTCATATACAACTTGCTTCAAAGTGTTTAAATATCATGTTTTTGTATTTGGATGAGTTTTGGACAAAACGTATTTTCTGTTGAAAAATCCAAATTTGATAAAATACAAGTTTTAGTTTTTGATAAAATTTCCTAGACATCAAAAGAGTTCAAATGTTTAGTAATTGTCTTGAAATGTTTTTCACAAGTTTATATTTCAATATACAATGTCAAAACAAGTTTATTGGAGTTTTTAGTTAAGATAAAAGAATTTTTATCAATATTTTTACCAGTTGTTTCTGACCCAGAACTGGCTGACAGGCCAGGTCGGTCCGACCGCTCGGTCGACCGTACCAATGGCCGGTCGACCGTGCAGTCGACCGACGTGCACAGAGCTGTGCACGTCTGGCAGCCCAGTGGGCCGGTCGAGGGCAGTCGACCAGCTGGTGCCTGTGGTCAAATCCGACTGTTAGCCGGTCGACCGACCGGTCGATTGGTAGTTCAGTTTTGGCAGAAATTGCTGCCAACGGCTATATTTTTCTGGGGGCTATAAATACCCTATTAATGGCCAGTTTTCTCTAAGATTTTTTGTGCGAATTTGTCCTTCCTCTCTGGTATTTTCACAGCAATCAAAAGAAGTTTTGGGATTTAAATTGAACAATCTATTTGGTTTTTAGCTAGGGTTTGGAAGATCAAAGAAAAGGGTTTTGGGAAAAGTGTTTGATTGAACTTCTTCATCTTGGTTTCTAGTTTTTCCCAAGGATTTTCTTTGTGATTTTAATTTCCATTCCATTGGTTTTCTCCACACTTGAGCTACATCTACTTTCTTATTCTATAGGATCTTTGTGTGGGAGAAAGAGATTGTTTGTGGTTGTTTGTTAGACCACCAAGTTATAAACCCAATCTTTGCTTGGCTTTGTGCCTTTGGGTTGTATCCCTCAAGTTGTGAGGTGATCCTTGTGTTGCTTTGCGCTAATCCCTCAAGTTGTGAGGTAATTGTTTGTTGGCTTGGAGTTGTGCCTCAAGGAGGAGGTTGTGTTTGTAAGGAGAGGAGTTGGGTACTCCTTGTAATTGTTATTGCCCCAAATCCTCGGTGGAGGTTCCTTTGTGGGAGTCCTTTGTGGACAAGCTAGTGGACTTTAAATCCTTCTGTGTGAAGGCGGGGATGTAGAGCTGGGTGCTCGAACCTTGAAACATATCTTGTTGTTTGCGCTTGATCCCTTGGCTCTTACTCTCTCTCTCTACTTTGTGCCTTGCATCTATTCATATTGTTCATTCATAATTAATTGCTTGGCTTGTTTGAGTGTGCATCTCTTGTTAATTGCATTAGTTTTTAAATTTCGCATTAAGTTGACTAGATTAGCATTATCACCTATTCACCCCCCCTCTAGGTGATTTCAATTGGTATTAGAGCCTCCGCTCCTGATATTTAGGTTTAACCACCTAGGAGTGAGATCTTAGTTTGCTAATCTTCATTTGCATTGTTCATTTGCACACATATAGTTGCACTCATGGATAGCCCTCCTATGTTTGACTTTTTTAGACTTGATGTTTGGAAGGCCAATATGAGTAGTCATTTGAAAACCCTAGGACATCTAGTTTATCAAGCCACTACTAATGAATCCTACCCAAATCATAGCAAGCATAAAAAGGCAAATGCATTAACACTTAAAACACTTAGAGCATCTCTTAATGAAGATCTTTTACCGGTGTTTGATCGTTATGATTCGGCTTTTGCAGTTTGGAGCATATTGACTTCTCCCGAGCTACCAAGGATCATAACAAGTTGAGAAGATTTAGGAGAGACATGTCCGACGAGCATTGCCTCATGGTCCAAGGGAAAAACTCCCTTGAGGTACAATCGGATTCTCAACTAGATGATTGCTCTAGTTCCTATTGCGATGGTTGTTTAGAAGCTCAAACCTTAAATATGGAACTTGCCACAAAGCTTGAAAATTTTTTGAAAAAACATAATTTTGAAAAAGAATAATCTTGAACTAAAAGAAGAAATGAAGAATTTGTGCTCAACTTTTGAATCGGTTTTGCAAGAGAAGGAAGAGATTACTAGTGAACGTGACTCACTAAGATCTCAACTAGACCTTGCCCTTAAAGATTGATGTTTTGAAAAGCAAAAATGATTGTGATGATGTTGTGAAAAACAATGAGGTTTTATCTTCTAAATTAGACTTTTGTTTTAAAAGATAACCTTGTTTTGAAAAATGAAATTGATTTCATTACAAAAGAATTAGATTTAGTTTTAAAGAAAAATGAATCTTTGAAAATTGATATAGATTCTCATGTTTGCCATGCTAGTGTAGCTTCTTCTTCTAGCACACCTATTGCATGCTCCACTTTATCTTCTAGTATTAAAAATGACATAAATGTGTTGAAGAAAAGTGTAGATTGTTTGGGCTCCACTTTGAGCCAATGTACTTTGAATCATACACGCTTGGAAACCTTAGTTCGCAAGAAACAAGTTCCATCTTTACATGTACACCCATCACGGCATACACATGCTCATCACGGACACAACCATAACATGTATGCTAATGTGTACACTTGTACACATTGTGGTCGAAAAGGCCACCTTGCTAGATTTTGCTATGATCGTTTACATATTGAAAATTTAGCAAATAATCTTGTTTGGGTTAGAAAAGATACAAACTCCCGTGGACCCAATAGAAAATGGGTACCAAAGACCACCCCTTTGATTTTTGATGTAGGAGTGAGCTCTCGCATAACGTGAGAGTGTTGGTGCCTTGAGGTGGATGCGTTCCAAGCTTAAAGAGAACCATTTTTGGATGCATCACTTTCAAGGGGAGTTTGGTGGAGAAGACCACCATTGGTTTGGAGAACTAGAGAGGTGCCTTTTATCGGTTTTGGTATCTATCTCTAACTCCCGTTTTATTTGCATGCTTTTCATGTTCATCAATTTATAGCATGCCATGGTTTATTGTTCATTATGCTTATGTCATGTTGATTAGATTAGTTTTATACATGTTTAGTTACTTGAGACACCCATGTTTTATATGGATCTATATTTAGTGTTCTCACCTTGTTTAAACTAATATGTATGCATTAGATCTAATGTACATGCATATACATAATGATCGTGATGATTTGTTTTGATGACTCATGTTTGTTTAGTATGTTGAATGCCATGTTTATTAGACCATTGACATGCATAGCTTATGAGATCACCCATGTTTATATGGACCCATATGTTGTGTTCTCACCATTTGTTTAGCTATTATGCACATCATAGCTCTAATAGCATGTGGATTTACATAATGATCGTTTTTATGTTTGTAATGATGATTTATGTCCCGTTTCGTGCTTCATGATTTGAATATATGTTTAGATGTTAGTTTTCATGAAAACTAGGATTTATACTTGTACATAGAATGGGCCACAAGTAACTCTTTTATGTTTGTGCTTGAATGTCTATTTGTACCCATTAGATGTGCTAGTATAGTCTAGTTTTGATGATTCATGCATTCTAAACTTTATTCCTCATTTTGAATATGTTTCTATGATCATGTGTTTTAACTTCATGCATATGTCTATCTTGTCCAAACTATTGATTATACATATACATCCTTGAGCCACGTGCCTTCATGCATATACTTTTGTGGACTCATTATGTTTAGGATATGTATGTATACTTTAGTTTGTACATGACATACATATGCCTTGAAGTTTAAATCGTTTTGATGATTTTCATGTTTTTAGGTAATTTCAATTGGTAATGAAAATCTAGTTTTTCATGTTTTCATGTTTTTAAGGAATTTCACATGAGCTTAATTGAATATTTTCATGTTGATATGTGTCACATTATACTTGTACACTCACTTTATTAGTTTACTCATGATTTGTTTTCATGAGACTATGATATGGGCTTTATGGACTTTGAGTGTTTAGTGATCATGTGATTTACATGTGTTTCATGAAAAAAAATTTGTTTTATTTCTTACTTGAAGGATTTCGTACTAGTTTAAAAGTTTTTCCTATAACTAGTTCGTATTCTTCACTATGGTAGAGTTTTTCAAACATGCTACATTTTCAAACCTATTTTTGAAAACCCCTACCTTCTAAGGGCGGATGGATGGGCGATCATGCTCATGTATGCTTTATATTGAAAATCATTTTAAACTTGAACATGATGGGAGGATAGGAATATGAGATATACACTTGATCTTATTGTTGTTTCTATTGGTATCATTGAATTCTTTCAATTGGTATCAATCTTGACATTTCTTGTATACTCATATAGTTTTATGTATGTATGCTTACATTTCAAATAGTATCAATTTCGATTGGTATCTAATATTCCATACATATATACTTGTTTATGATAAGTTTGAGTTTCAACTTTGTTTCAATTGGTATCTTAATTCGAGCCTTATCATAGTTTTTATTGGTATTTCATAAAGGGGGAGAAAATCTTATATTTCATCTTTCAATTGGTATTTTGTATTCCACTCCCTTGCTTTATGATAGAAAATAATGATTTCAATTGGTATTTTGTTTCCCACTCCACACTTTATGATTAAAATTTTTTAAGGCATATGATATCAAAATCAAATTTGTTTATATACTTAAAAAGAATAATAATTTCAATTGGTATTAAGATTTATGTTTAGAAATTCAAAATTTGTAATGTTTAATTTTAATTGGTATCAAAATTGTTTATTTACTATTGATATGATATTTGTTTACTTATCAATTGGTATCTGTTGACTGATTTTTCCTGCACACAAAAATATTATATGTTAGTTTTAAGAATAGATGTGCAAGTCTCAGTTCTAATCCGCGGTAGCAGGGCTATGCGGGTCGTGATCCTCAGGGAGGGACTGCGATGGAAGCGTTAAGCAAGTTTCTCTAAAGTTTTTATTTTTATTTGTTAAGTTAGAAAGGAAGTGGTATTTACAATGGGTGGTAGAAAAGAATATGAGATGAGTTGTATTTAATCTACAAAAAAGAAAAGAAAAGAAAAAGAAAGAAAACTTATCTCTTTAGTCTGCTTGCCGTTTGAACCGTTGCGATGATTTCCCTTTTCTTGGAAGGTGTACAAGCACAGCTTATAGGATCGTCCGCCTTCTTAATCTACTCTACGAAATGAATAACAAGCTATGAAGACCTATTCATCACCATTGGGCCGTCAAGGTTCCTTCTTCGGCTAGGTATTCTCGAAGCAGTTGGATCTCATGGTGGGCAAGACATTAGAGAACAAATAGAAGAAAGCAGATACAAGATTAAAATAAGAATAAAAGAAACTAAAATAATACAAGAATAAAATAAAACAAGCCTTGATTCGATTATTAAACAATGGTGGAAAAATAACACTTACACAGACTGTCACCATCAGTACAAGCAGATCCCTTCCTCCATGAATACATCATCTCCCTCAGCTTTTACAAAAAGAAAATAAAAAAATATACAAAGGTGGAAAGAAAACCTAAAAACCCTAACTTTGGCCCTTGGCTCTTCTCTGGACTGTGTACTCTCTGTGTTGCATCTGCCGGGATATTTATAGGTGTTGGAAGATGTAGAGTCCTAGTACAACTCTCCCAAAAAGATCTTATCTCCAGAAATTCAAATCTGTCCTGCAACTTCTTATCATGTTGATCGCCGAAATCAGCTTATCTACGGATTGAATTGGAAAGTTTGATCAACATAAGAGTTGTAGGTCTTCAAGTCTTCTTTCTGGAGCATCTTGAATCATCGGATTTGCATAACTGTAGCAAAAGTTATGATTTAAACACTAAAACGTGTACAGTCTGAATCCGAATTCTTTGAATTTTTATCTTTGCACTCTCTTTGGTTTTATCCTCATCCTGCAAGAGTTTAGGGTTGGGTAGAATTCTATCCTTCCCTCATCTTTAATAATTGCAACTTTAGCCCTTGCATAATTGCACTTTGACAATTGATATTTGCACTTTTACTCTTGGGCTTCAAATATGGGCTTTTGGGCTTCATTAGGCTTTATTTATTATAAAATAATTATTCGAGGCCTGCACACAATAAATTACAAATTATTAATAAATGTGCAGAATTAAATGAATAAATATGAAAATGTGATGGTAAATATGATGATAAAAATGCACTTTTGACTACCAATCACACCCCCACACTTATCTTTTTGCTCGTCCTCGAGTAAAAACAAAGAAAAGAAAAAGAAAAGAAAAGTTAATCTAACCTAACTCACTTTCGTAGGAATCACGATTGCACTTAGCACGTGCAACAAGCCGTTAAACCTCTAGGTTACCCTAGAGGACGAGTGTTGTCTCGTGAGGGTTTTCAGCGGATTACACCCACAAAATCCATAAAAAGGAAAATATTTGAATTATTATTGAAGAGACTAAGTAGTCTATAAGCTTTAGGATCCTCATTTTTATTCATTCTTTAAACTTAGTCTTAATAAAATTAATTGTTTTCCATTTTAGGTAAGAATTAAAATTGAATTTCTAATATAGTCTTTTTCGTTACCAAAAATCATATGCATCCTTATGTTTTTACTAGGAATTCCTTAACTTGGACTCTCATGCCTCTTTATATATATTTTTTTCTTTTTTTTCTTTTTTTTTAATATGTATAATGCATCTAATTTTCTTTCGTGTAAGCATCAAGGCTTCTTGAGGCCCTCATACCTAACTAATTGATTATTAGATGTGTTAATACATATATTTATTTCTTAGTCTTCTTAGGCTTTCTAATCCACCCATGTAACGAACTTAAAGTCGATGACTCCCAAACCGGTTGGCTTTAGGGCACCAGGTGAGAAAACACCCCGCGGACTCAAATTCGAGTGAACTAGGCCCCAAAACTAAGGACTTTATTTAATTTACTCACCTTTAGGCATGAATACTTATGCTTCTTGAGGCACATGTATCAGCTTAATTGGTGATTTTTTTTCTTTCTTTTTTTTATGAGGCACAAGGTCTTTGTCTTAGAATCCTAGATATGCATTTGGTATGCATATTTCATTAAGATAAAAATCAAGACTAATTATTTATTCAATTTCTTCTCCTATACCTAAAAATTTAAACAATTTATTTATTTTGACCAAGTTTTTAGAAATCCTAATCATGATTTTCCTAATCCTTAAAACTAACTTAGATTTCTTTCAAAAAATAAGTCAAAATATTTCCTTTTTATAACATTTTTTTTTTTACATTTTTTTTAAAAAAAAAAAATTTATTAGCAAATTTTGTTAGTTTCTACCTATGTTAGTATGTTAGTAAAGCCCACCCCCACACTTATCTCATGCATTGTCCTCAATGTATGAATGTATGCATATATGCATGAAACAAAACAAGGGAAGGCGGAAGTTACCTTAGGGTGGTGGTTCCGGAGGTGGTCTAATTGGGCAAAGCGTTGCTACCCAATCAAGATAACAGATAATTTGGTGGAACCCACCAGAAACTTTCCTTACATAACCCACTAAAATATATGTATAATTATTTTTTAGTATTTCCACCCCATCAAATTTCCAAATTTCATAATAAATTTCAGAGTTAATTGTCTCAACCTCCTTGTCCCAAAATGGAATGTGAAAAGATGGAATTATTGACTTGGACATTATAGGTGCGGGAACGAATACCGACTCAGGGAAGAAGCTCAAATCAAGTAAGGGCTCAGGAGTCAGGCTAAGTTCATGAAGTGGGTCCAAATCAATAAATTGAAGATCAAGTCCACAATCTTCTTCCCACAATGGAATGTGACCTAGTATGGATGATATCTCTTTACTTCCAATATTAAGGAATTCTAGCTCATCGCCATACAATTCTTCAAAACTAAGGTCAACATCGTCCGTCAGAATTGTACAATCAATTTCAGAAGTAAAGAGATTGTGAGAATCTAGGTCAAGTTCAATATGATCATCTAAAATGGGTGATTCAATTTCATAATGAATTGGAATAGGATCCAATGTTGACTCGGGAAAAGTGAAATCAGGTGGAGACACTGGAGTCATTATTGGATCAGGAAATAAAATTGAATCATCAAGTGGAAGATCATGATCATATTCAAGCTCAAGTTCTAATTCAGGAAAGGAAAAACTTGCCAAGTTATCAAAAATTGGAGTTTCGGCAAGTTCACATGATGGTACTGAATTAGAATCTTGTTGTCCAAAGCAACTTGGTTCGTCGGCTCTAAGCGAGTGGTCAGCGATATCAGAATCAGCCGGACGGTGAGAACGTAAGCATTGAACCATCAACTCTATGTCATGATCACGGGCTAATTTAGCCTCAGTCATGGCAGCTAGCATCCCTTCATAGTCGATAGGTGGATCATGTTCTGATTGGACTTGAAAATAGGACGGGTAATCGTGATAAAGTTGTGAGTCGGGGGACTCACGTATCATCATGTCTAAGATTGATGGTGATTTTTGCTTGGACTTATTTATACTCATCATTTCCAAGATAGATGGATTTCTATTCTGAATGGGTGGATCTGAGTATGAATCTTGGGAAGAATGTGGACTAGATGGATATGGAGGACAATTTGGTTGAGAATTAGACTCGGGGGACTCGAAACCCCATAAACTCTGTGACGAGTTGAAATTATTATGGAAATTACAGTCATAAGATGGGGGGTGTGGGTTATATTCATTCGGATAAGACCATTCCGGCACACTAGATTGGTCAAAGTTAGGGTATGCCGGGTTGGTAATATCCGAATAATAGTTAGGGGTGTAATATGGATTAAAATTGGATTTATTATTATATGCCATATCACACCAACACAAACAACACAAACAAATAAACAAACAAAAAAAAAATTCTAACCTAAGTTAGGGTAGACCTATGACCTAGACGACTCCTAACTGGTTAGACTTTCCACGGGAGGTCGGGTGCAGACTTTGACCACAAGTTAATTAGCCAGGTCAGGGCAAGAGTGGTGGGAGGTTTTCCGTCAAAGACGTTCCTTAATTAAATAACCACCACACTTCGGGCTTTCGGCCCTCAATCCCCTTCCTAGACACTGATTTGGCAAGAGTCAACTTCCAGCACTGTTCCCCCTTAGAATAATCTCCTAATTGAGTCCGAGATGTCCCTAGGGCCAACGTCTACTAATTTTTAAGTTAGGCTTGGGTTAGTGAGTGCTCGGGATATGATTTTTGGGCTAAGGAAGGGTGATGAAATGCCCACCTTATCTTGTTAATGGGTTATGCCTTAAGATGAATTAGTGCAAGTGTACAAGATAAATAGATAAGAATCACTCAAAGCAGAAAATCAACCAAGAGATGAATCCTATTCTACATGCAATGCGTACGTACCTTGCTCCTCCAGCACTCTTCAACAGTAAATAAAAATAATTGAAAAGACACGTGCCTAATATGCAAACGTCTAATCAAATTTTATTTTTAACAACCAATAATTTACTGTTGAATTATTAGCAATTTACAGGTATATCACAGAACAAAACAGAATAGAGCAGTAAGCAGTAATCTCAAATTTCAGCAATCTGCAAAAAAATTGAATCAGTAGTCCTTACTGTTGCCGCGTTTCCGCGGCTCTGGCCGCGGATCCGCGGCAAAACAGTGGGCTCCTGTGCTCTGCCTTCGAGGGCAGAGGCACAGGGCAGCTATATGTCCACTGCAGCTGCTGTTTTCTGCTTCCTGTTCTCCAAACCTGCAAACAGAAAAGAATAAAGAATTAGTTAAAAATTAAATTTTTTTGTTTAGAGATAACTTACCGTCCCTCCCCGGCAACGGCGCCAATTTGTTGACTGATTTTTCCTGCACACAAAATATTATATGTTAGTTTTAAGAATAGATGTGCAAGTCTCAGTTCTAATCCGCGGTAGCAGGGCTATGCGGGTCGTGATCCTCAGGGAGGGACTGCGATGGAAGCGTTAAGCAAGTTTCTCTAAAGTTTTTATTTTTATTTGTTAAGTTAGAAAGGAAGTGGTATTTACAATGGGTGGTAGAAAAGAATATGAGATGAGTTGTATTTAATCTACAAAAAAGAAAAGAAAAGAAAAAGAAAGAAAACTTATCTCTTTAGTCTGCTTGCCGTTTGAACTGTTGCGATGATTTCCCTTTTCTTGGAAGGTGTACAAGCACAGCTTATAGGATCGTCCGCCTTCTTAATCTACTCTACGAAATGAATAACAAGCTATGAAGACCTATTCATCACCATTGGGCCGTCAAGGTCCTTCTTCGGCTAGGTATTCTCGAAGCAGTTGGATCTCATGGTGGGCAAGACATTAGAGAACAAATAGAAGAAAGTAGATACAAGATTAAAATAAGAATAAAAGAAACTAGAATAATACAAGAATAAAATAAACAAGCCTTGATTCGATTATTAAACAATGGTGGAAAAATAACACTTACACAGACTGTCACCATCAGTACAAGCAGATCCCTTCCTCCATGAATACATCATCTCCTCTCAGCTTTTACAAAAAGAAAATAAAAAATATACAAAGGTGGAAAGAAAACCTAAAAACCCTAACTTTGGCCCTTGGCTCTTCTCTGGACTGTGTACTCTCTGTGTTGCATCTGCCGGGATATTTATAGGTGTTGGAAGATGTAGAGTCCTAGTACAACTCTCCCAAAAAGATCTTATCTCCAGAAATTCAAATCTGTCCTGCAACTTCTTATCATGTTGATCGCCGAAATCAGCTTATCTACGGATTGAATTGGAAAGTTTGATCAACATAAGAGTTGTAGGTCTTCAAGTCTTCTTTCTGGAGCATCTTGAATCATCGGATTTGCATAACTGTAGCAAAAGTTATGATTTAAACACTAAAACGTGTACAGTCTGAATCCGAATTCTTTGAATTTTTATCTTTGCACTCTCTTTGGCTTTTATCCTCATCCTGCAAGAGTTTAGGGTTGGGTAGAATTCTATCCTTCCCTCATCTTTAATAATTTCAACTTTAGCCCTTGCATAATTGCACTTTGACAATTGATATTTGCACTTTTACTCTTGGGCTTCAAATATGGGCTTTTGGGCTTCATTAGGCTTTATTTATTATAAAAATAATTATTCGAGGCCTGCACACAATAAATTACAAATTATTAATAAATGTGCAGAATTAAATGAATAAATATGAAAATGTGATGGTAAAATATGATGATAAAAATGCACTTTTGATACCAATCAGTATCAAGATTTGTGTTTTTCAATTGGTATAGTTTCACTTTTAATTGGTATCAATATGCACTTCCTTGACACATTTTTTAATTGGTATCATATTTGAGTTTAGACAAAAAGGGGGAGAACATCCCTTGATTGATTCCTTGTTTTGAATAAAAAGAAGAGAAGAATATGTGTATTAGTTTTGTTTTATTTTTAACCCCTTTGTTGATGATTGACAAAAAGGGGGGAGAAGAATTTGAGTTTATATGCATGTTTGTATGCATGTTTTATGTTTTTATTAAGTTCAATTGGTATCAAAAGCATTATTTAAAGAACATGTTTAGTTTTGGTATCAAGAGCTTGTAAAAGAGATCATTAGTTTTGTTTTGCATATGTTTAGTTTAATTGGTATCTAGAGCATGTTTATTCGTTTAGTTTAATTGGTATCTAGAGCATGTTTATTGTTTTTGAAAATTTCATTGGTATCTTTCATTGGTATCTAGAGCCATTTATTATTTTATGCATATCTATGCATGTTTCATGTTTAGTATTCATTGCACATATTTGTTGTTTATCCCTATGCATGAGTTAAGGGGGAGCTTCTTTGAAGCTTAACTTTAATCCATGCATATATAACTCCAAGAGTTTTGTCATCATCAAAAAGGGGGAGATTGTTGGCCCAAAGGCCTTCCACTCTAGTTTTGATGATGATTAACTCATGTAGTTATGTGTACTAATAATCTTGTGATTTTAGTTTCAGATCATTAATCAAGATATTAGTTGGTGATTAGCTTCAACAAGATGATTTGGAAGCTTTCACATGTTAATTCAAGAGCCCGAGCGTCAAATATCATGTATATCACTTGCTTGGTGGATCAAAGAGTTTTGGATCGAGTCGGCTTGAAGATTGCGCTCTACAAGAAGACATCGGTACCTAGTTTAGTTTTGTGTTTAGATCCAAATTGTAAAGATTAGAATAGTATGATATGCTCAAGTTCACAACACACATGTTTCATGTTTTGGTTTTCGATTTTTTGATTTAACCGATCTTGGTTTGCATGAATAGATATTATATCAAAATAAGTTTACATGGTTTAATGTATATTAGATTTGTTCTATATGCATGCATGCTTCAACTATTTAGACAAACTTAGTTTGATAGTCTATTTCATGTGTTTCATGTTTTGGTAATTCTAACAAAACATATTTTTAGAATTAAAGTCAAAAACATGGATATATATATATGTTTCTTGTATATTGGATTTCTATTCATATACAACTTGCTTCAAAGTGTTTAAATATCTTGTTTTTGTATTTGGATGAGTTTTGGACAAAACGTATTTTCTGTTGAAAAATCCAAATTTGATAAAATACAAGTTTTAGTTTTGATAAAATTTCCTAGACATCAAAAAGAGTTCAAATGTTTAGTAATTGTCTTGAAATGTTTTTCACAAGTTTATTTTCAATATACAATATCAAAACAAGTTTATTGGAGTTTTTAGTTAAGATAAAAGAATTTTTATCAATATTTTTACCAGTTGTTTCTGACCCAGAACTAGCTGACAGGCCAGGTCGGTCGACCTCTCGGTCGACCGTACCAAGGGTCGGTCGACCGTGCAGTCGACCGACGTGCACAGAGCTGTGCACGTCTGGCAGCCCAGTGGGCGGTCGACCGGGCGGTCGACCGGAACTGAGAGCAGTGCTCTCTGTTCTTTTCGGTCGACCGGGCAGTCGACCGGCTGGTGCCTACGGTCAAATCCGACGTTGGCTGGTCGACCGACCGGTCGACCGGTAGTTCAGTTTTGGCAGAAATTGCTGCCAACGGCTATATTTTCTGGGGGCTATAAATACCCCATAATGGCCAGTTTTCTCTAAGATTTTTTGTGCGAATTTTTCTTTACTCTCTGGTGTTTTCACAACAATCAAAAGAAGTTTTGGGATTTAAATTGAACAATCTATTTGGTGTTTTAGCTAGGGTTTGAAAGATCAAAGAAAAGGGTTTTTGGGAAAAGTGTTTGATTGAACTTCTTCATCTTGGTTTCTAGTTTTCCCAAGGATTTTCTTTGTGATTTTGATTTCCATTCCATTGGTTTTCTCCATACTTGAGCTACATCTACTTTCTTATTCTATAGGATCTTTGTGTGGGAGAAAGAGATTGTTTGTGGTTGTTTGTTAGACCACCAAGTTATAAACCCAATCTTTGCTTGGCTTTGTGCCTTTGGGTTGTATCCTCAAGTTGTGAGGTGATCCTTGTGTTGCTTTGCGCTAATCCCTCAAGTTGTGAGGTAATTGTTTGTTGGTTTGGAGTTGTGCCTCAAGGAGGAGGTTGTGTTTGTAAGGAGAGGAGTTGGGTACTCCTTGTAATTGTTATTGCCCCAAATCCTCGGTGGAGGTTCCCTTTGTGGGAGTCCTTTGTGGACAAGCTAGTGGACTTTAAATCCTTCTGTGTGAAGGCGGGGATGTAGAGCTGGGTGCTCGAACCTCAAAACATATCTTGTTGTTTGCTCTTGATCCCTTGGCTCTTACTCTCTCTCTCTCTCTCTCTCTTTACTTTGTGTCTTGCATCTATTCATATTGTTCATTCATAATTAATTGCTTGGCTTGTTTGAGTGTGCATCTCTTGTTAATTGCATTAGTTTTTAAATTTCGCATTAAGTTGACTAGATTAGCATTATCACCTATTCACCCCCCCTCTAGGTGATTTCAGAGGTGTGATGTTAACTTAGCTCCACGGGTGTTTCAGCTTCATTTGTGAAAACTAGAAATATCACTGTCATAGGTATAGTGTTAAACTTGGTAGTGGAGGTAATGATAGAGGTGTAATGTTAAACTTAGCATTAGTCATCTCGACTTCAATATGAAAATTCGAGAGAAAGTCATTGTCATAGGTGTATTGTTGAACTTAATAATGAACTGGATGGTAGAAGTGTGGTGTTAAACTTAGCATCGCTCATCCCAACTTCGATATGGAAGCCTGAGGAAAAGTCATTGTCATAGTGTATTGTTGAACTTAACAATGAACTGGATGCTAGAGGTATGGTGTTAAACTTAGCATCGCTCATCCCAGCTTCGATATGGAAGCCTGAGGAAAAGTTATTGTCATAGGTGTATTGTTGAACTTAACAATGAACTGGATGCTAGAGGTGTGGTGTTAAACTTTGCATCTCTCATCTTAGCTTCAATATGGAAGCCTAAGGAAAAGTGACTGTCAGAGGTTTAATATTGAACTTGGCAACAACTTAATCACTGTTAGTGGTGTAGTGTTAAACTTAACAGTAATTTGTCAGAGGTGTGGTGTTAACATGACAGTAGTTGATTTGCGATATGAGCAATTTTGAGGACTTGTCATTCTATTGATGGGAATTGATAAGTGGAGTTTGGAATGTCAGAGGTGTAATTTTAAACTTGATAAGAATTGGTTTGCGATAGGAGCAATTTTGAGGACTTGTGACTCCATGCAAGGGAGAGACAAGTGAAGTTTGTACTTGCTGGGGAGTATCGAAGCTTTTCATTGCTAGAGGTGTAGTATTAAACTTAACAATGATTGAGTCTTTGGACCTACCACTCTATGGAAGAGAATTGGTAGGGAACCTGGTGTAAAATAAATAAATTGTTAGAGGTGTAATATTAACGTGACAATCATTGATTTTCTAGGGACATGGGAGGTTCGTCCTTAGAGGTGTAATATTAACATAACAGCGGAGATATTAAATGAGTTTCGTTGTCAGAGGTTTTATATTAACTTGACTGAATCTGCTGGGGATCAGGGAATCCGGCTTGTCAGAGCGTTACTGTTAACATGATAGGTCCCAGCTCATTTCGTTGGAGAAATGAACACAGGTATTTTTGTGGCCCCTCCATCCTGTAGAAGAGAATTGGTAGGAGATTTTGGAGGAGAGGATAGGACCAAGTCCTTAGGATTTTTAGCAAACCCTCAGTTATCAACGAATTTGGTGTGCCTTTACCAACTACCATTTGAGTTGGGCTAGCCATGCTATTCCCCTCAGCATGATGAGTTGTCGAAGATATATGTTGGACTTAAAAGCCAACATTTTCTCTATCCTTAGCCGTCGGAGGCGTCAGATGTCCATAGGTACACTAGAGAAGAGTAACAAGGCTAAAACTGAAGTCTTATACTTTGTTTCTTCTTCGATATTTACATCATGCATCATGATGTAACTAGCGTTTGATCGGCTCGACACTGATCGACCGTGTGATATGATCTAGTGAAGGAAGAAAGAAGCTTTTTTTTAGCGTTCTTCCAAATGTTTGGATCTAGTTTTGATCAGAGGTGTAGTATTAACCTGATCAGGAAAAGAATGCTATCAAGGATAGTATTTCATCAAGAATTTATCGTTGATTGGCATCATGAGTGTATGACTGTTTGGAGTTATAAGGCAATATGCTCCATTTTAGTAGATTGACTCCACTACAAATGGTCCTTCCCATTTGGGCTGGAATTTTCCTTTGGTCTTATGCGTCATCACCATGGGTCTTCTAACAGCTAAAACAAGGTCGCCTTTCTTGAAAATCTGCTCCTTGACTCTTTTGTTGAAGGCTCTGGTAATTCGAGCTGATAGAGCTGATTTGCTGTTGAGCTTGCAGGCGTTTATCGTCCAAAGCCTCCAGCTCTTGGAGTCGCAGTCGATACTGAAAAACACCTAGAGGGGAGGTGAATAGGTGTTAAAGCTAATCTAATGATTTTTTAAACAAGTATGAAAATATGATGCAACGATCGCCCAAAACAATTGGTTGGATATCAACAAGGTATGTGAAGTTCTTGCACAAGAATTAGGTATAAAGATAAGGTTTAGAGTTCACCTTTGATCTTGTTCACTTCAAATATGTAATTGATATACCTTGTCTAATCTTTCGCTATAGCATATAGCTATACCGAGTCGAACCACAAGGAGAGCTAGCGTAGAAGCGTTACGATATGAGTGAGAAAAAGAAACGAGATCTCTTCTTTGTTAATTACACAATTGCAAGAAATGTACAAGAAATGGTGGATTGGTTCATTGTGGAAAAAGAAATTAAATTGTGGAAAAAGAAATGAAAAGAATGAAGTGTAATGTAAAGAAAAGAATGCTAGAAGAAAGTGTGTAAACTCTTTTGATAGAAAGATGCATGGCTAGCCTAACTACACCTCATTGCTAACATACTAACTCTATGTTGATTGCAAGATTGCCTCATATTGAATCATAGGCAATTGAAGATAGCTTGCATGTTCAAGTGTGGTCTTCCTTCTTGAAGACTAGTGTTCCTTTTTAGTTAGTTAGCTTGATACCTCATCTTGAATCTTAGGTTCTCTTACTAGATGTTCATTGAGGAACTATAGGCTTGATACTCAATTAGTGCTAGGGTTAGAAGAATCAAAAACTCTTTTGAACATTCATAACTTAACTACAAAGTTAGCTTGAAGTACATGAGTTGATCTTGCTACACAAGTGACACATCCTTGGTGATCCATCCTTATGTTCATCAAAGGCTCTTATAAGAGGCACATAATTCATATGGAGATCTAACAAGCCATTACCAAAGGATACAACCATACTTCATTGGAATTCACAAGAAACATAGAATTATGCAAGAATTGAAGTAGACAATCAACCAAGAGATAGTAGTAGCTAGGTGAGTCTTAGCTAGCCATGCAACAAGAACTTAGCCCTCATTAAACTAATAACAAAGCTACAATTCTCCATAAAAAAGCAAAGATCTAAGCAATTAAACTAGAACTAGAATTAAATGCAAGAAATTAAAGCATATTAAAAGAAAGCATACTCAAGTCTTGCAAAGAGAAGATGAAAGCTCCATTGATGAATCCTTGATTCAAGAGTGTCACTCTCTTGATTACAAGCTCTCAAACTGAAATCTCTCTCTCAATTTGTCTAGAACTCAAGGAGGAAGGAGAAGAGAACTAAAAACCTAGAACAAAAATTACAACAAATCCCTAATTTTCTTCTCTCTCTTCACCGCCTGCACGCACGAACCCTGGTCACCTATTTATAGACATTTTTGAGAAGCTTCTGGAGCCTTGGTGGTTGCCACAAAATCCGGGCCCCAACGGCCTCTCAACTGCCGCAGATACGCGGGAAAATCCCGGAATCTGCGGCAGAATCTGGGCCGTTGGGCCCAGATTTTCTGGTGGGATTGGTAGTTGGGTAGTTAGCCACGTGGACTACTTGGATTCTCCAATTGGCGCGCGGATCTTGGTGAGATCTGATTTGATCTTTTGGCTCTTTTTGATTTAACCCCTTTAATTATCACTAATTAAAGTGGTTAATGACTTCTTCTCTTTAAAGTGTGGATCTGCAAAAATAGAGAAACTAGGGATTAAAAATCACATTTAATATACAATATGCAAGGTATAAAGGTGGTATAAAATGCAAATATGTGTAACAATCACACCCCCATACCTAGCTTTTGCTCGTCCTCGAGCAAAAAATGAAAGAAAAAGAAAAATAAAATCCTAACTAATTATTACACCACTTTCGTAGGTGACACGATTGGACTGAGCATGTGCAACAAGCCGTTAAACCTCTAGGTTACCCTAGAGGAGGAGTGTTGTCTCCTGAGGGTTTTCAGCGGATTGCACCACAAAATCCATAAAAAAGAAAACAAATGTTAGTGTTTTGAAAATGCATTTTGAAAGAGAGACATGTTTTCGAACTATTTTTGTAAAAATATAAGTGATCTAAGGTCATAAGTCCACCTATAATCATTCTTCCTTAAACTTAGTCTCCATGCAAGATCTTGTTCTTAATTAAGGTAAGAATTCAAAATTGGATTGAATATTTTATCTTTCATAAAACCTAGATAGTATGCACACCGTGTTCAGTGAAAATTTCTGGGATTTCAACTCTAACCATAAAGCCATTTATTTATTCTCTCTTTTTTTTTTTCTTCCCTTAGTTTTCTTAGGCTTTCTAGTTCACCCATGTAGCGAGCCTATAACCGATGACTCCCAAACCAGATGGTTCTAGGGCATCAGATGAGAAAACATCCCTCGGGTTAAAGGACTCGAGTGAAAAAGGCCACAAAACTAAAGGGGATTATTCTTTTTGATCACTGTTAGGCGTGAATAACCATGCTTCTTGAGGCACAATTATCCAGCTTAATAAGTGAGATCACCGTTAGGCGTGAGTAACCATGCTTCTTGAGGCATAGTTATCCAGCTTAATAAGTGATGTTTTATTCTTTTTTTTATATATATTTTTTTATGGCATTTTAGGTCTTTGTTTCCATCCCAAAAATTGTGTAAGTGTGAAGTGCTTACTATCTAAGGCTTAATTCAAGATAAAAATATCTCCCCAATTTTACTTACTTATCCTATAATTTCAAACAAGATCTATTATTTCAACTAGGTTTAAGATGTCATAATTAAGGCTTTCTTAATTTCTAAGATACATCTTAATTTTCTTAAAAATAGATCAAAACTTTGTCTCTTATTTCAAAAGTTTTTTTTTTATATATATATTTTCTAAAAGAAAATAAAATCTAACAAAAAATAGAAAATCTACAAAGAAAAGTAAAATCAAAAGAGAAAAAAAACCTAAAAGAAAGTGAAAATCCTAAAAACAAAAGAAAAACCTAATAAAAAAAATCCTAGGTTAGTGTCTACCCCCCATACCTATCTCATGCATTGTCCTCAATGTATGCAAGATGAAATGATGCATGAAATAGGTAAAGGTATAACGCTACTCCCTTTGTCGCTTAGGACCTGTGGTGGTGCTAGGTCCCGCCGACTGTGATCTCCTCAATCTGGCCTCAATGCTATCTAGCCTAGAGGATTGCTCCTCCATCCTCTTCCTCAGCCTCACCTGCCCCTTAAAAATCTTCTTCATGCCCTTCAGATGGGGACATGAAGGAACGTGTATCGGTGGGGGGCTCCTGCCTCCAAAACTGTGGGTCATCTCTCTTTCCTCCAAACTCTCCTCCGAGGAAGACTCCACAGGTAAATCCTCTAGCTGTGCACTAGGTGTCCAGAGTGCGTGCAAGCAGCTATTATAAGAACTTGTGGGTCTCTCTATAGTAACAGGCACTTGGTCAAATGAATAAAGACAGCGTCTGATAGGAAATGTCTACACAGACGTGTGATTAGTATGGCATGAGAATGCTTTGCTCCCCGAGTGCGGGAGGAGTTGTCAATAATAGCACGGAAGATAGCCCTATTTAAACAGACCGTGTGGTTTTGTGTCATTAAATCATGAATTACTTGTAACACGGGCCTGTTGAAGGAAGATTGGTGCTCAATTCCAAAAATGTTGCGTTGGACCCATCGTCCAACGCAATGAACATTTCGAAAGGTCGTGTTGGCTTTGAGCCCACGATCCTGAATTGTACAGCGAGCCCCCATGATAGGCATGTAATCGATCAATGGTAGGGGTTCGCTGTGGTGGGGATAACTGGGGACATTTGTGCATTCAGCAATAAGTGGAATGGTGACAAAGATGTCACCGAATGGCATGTGCGATACAAATTGGTACGTGTCATGGTGCACAGATGCATAATCAATTGCATTGTAAAATGTCGTGACAAGCTCGGGGCAATAATACACATCATAGTCGTTATTATCATAGACTAATGAATACCAACTCCATGAACGTATCCTATCCACTAAAATATGTCCATATCCCATACTATCATTCAATAGCACTGAAAAATCTCTTTCCGCATACAAATTTGGTGCCATCTATGCTAAGGAATTGTAACACAAAGGATTTAGAGAGAGAAAGTTGCAAACCACCCCAGAGATCTTGGGGGAAATCCAAACAGCAGTGCAGAAGGCACTCGGGAAAGAGGTTGAAAAAGTTATTCTGGATCTACAACCAGCAGAGGAAATCGGCCGATCAGACTTTTTCTGAACACGAGAGATGGCCGGAATGCAGTGGATCTGCGGCCAGGAAAGGGTTTTTGCGGCAGAGTTGAAGAATCTGGGGAAGGGAATTTTGACAGAGGTCGGGTTGGAAGAGGTTTCTCAGATCTGAAGGGATTCGGCGTTTGAGGGAGAAGAGGCAAGTAAAGAGTGTTTTTATAGGGGTAGGTAAAAAGGGACTTCCAAAAATATCCTAGGTCAAAGGTAATATTACAACCTTGGTCAAAGGAATTTGAAAAAGAATCCTAAGAAAGAGAATTCTTAGGAATGTGAAACTAAAATAAACAAAAAATCCTAAAAAAATTGTATTTACAAAAAGTGTAAAAGAAAAGTATTTACAAATGTGGACCCAAAATGATATTCAGGAAAGTATGCAGGGAACTATACAGATGAAAATGTCAAAATAAACTGGGTCACAAAGACCCAATTCGTGAACTTCGTGTGACATATCTTCCGTGGTAAAAATGGCTTGAGACGTTGACCGTTAACAGTAAATTTGTTGCCATTAGTTGGGTCAAGAATCTCGACTGCACCATGAGAGAAGACAGTTTGAACAATAAATGGCCCTGACCACCTGGTTCGCAGTTTACCAGGGAAAAGGTGGAGTCGAGAATTATACAACAGAACCTTTTGTCCGACAACAAAAATCTTCCTGTGAATGGATTTGTCGTGAAAAAGCTTGGTTCTGTGCTTCGTGATCCGAGCGGTTATCGTATACCTCGTTTCGTAACTCTTCAAGCTCGGATAGCTGCAGCTTCCTTAGAACACCAGCTTTATCCAAATCTAGATTCAGCTGCTTTAAAGCCATAGTGCACGGTGTTCTAACTCAACGGGCAAGTGACATGGTTTTCCAAATATAACTCGGTATGGGGACATACCGAGGACAGTCTTGTAAGCGGTCCTGTATGCCCATAAGGCATCAGTCAGTTTGATGGACCAATCCTTACGATTCTGTCCTACAGTTTTCTCCAGAATGAGTTTTATCTGTCT